>JAASGT010001093.1:0-11414 GCA_023334315.1 Globisporangium alternatum | reverse complement strand
TGGATCTGCAAGTGCGTCATACCAGTAGACGCCTCGTCACCGCTGCCGAGCGCTCCCTTCGCAGCAGCAGCAGACGCCTCGTGGTCCAGGATGCACACGTCCAGCAGCAGACACGAGTCGCCGTTGCCATCCTTCACAGTGTCGAGCACCGTGATGCACTGGATCTGGTGAAGGAACGTGATGCAGGCCTTGATGCGCTCGGTGAGCGGTCCCGCGAGCGCGAACGCCGTCTTCTTGCTGATGCTCGCGGCCGAGAAGTCACTGGAGATCTGCTTCTCGCAACAGCGAAGCTCTTCATCTGACCACCTCGGCTCATCCACGAAAGCTAGACCTGCGCACAAGCTTGTGAGAGCATTAGAACCCATTACAAACAAATCGATTGGAGCTCAAGCCGAGCAGACCAAGGAGACCCCGTGTCCACAAACAGAGTCTCTATGTTAATATTACCACGCTGTTTCCCTGTAAAAAGGCATGCCACAGCAGCAATCTCTCATCGCTGCTCGCCAGCACTTTCGTCCTTCATCACAACGTCATCACATCTGCTGACGGACTCGCTAGCAGGTGGGGCTTCTTGCTTCGCCGTCCTCTCGGTCTTCAGCAGGCTGCTCTTGCTCCGTTGTTGCTTGTCCTGCGACGTTTGTTGCTGTCTCTGTGTCTGTGGTTTCGGTCTTTACTTCGGCTTCTTTTTCCGGTTGTTGGTCTGTTTTGGTTCTCACGTGTCCGCTTTCGGTCTCCTCTTTCCTCATGCTCGGCTCTGGTTCCTCACCTTCTTCCTTGACGTCCAATGCTGCTGGTTCTCCTGTCACTTCCTCTTCAGTCACGCTCGGCTCTGGTTCCTCGCCTTCCTCTCTAACGTTCACTGCTGCTGCGTCTCCTGTCTCTTCCTCTTCTGTCTTCAGCACCTTTGGCTCAGAGTCTAAAGCAACTGACTCGGCTTTCACATCTTGCTTGACGTTTTCCTTATCGTCACTACGACCTTTCTCTGCGTCTTCTTCGACTTTCCCGTTTGCAGACGATAACGAGTGACTCGAACTACTGAAGAGCTCATCGCGGTAGACAGGACACTTGGCCAGCAGCTGCTCGTAGAACCCACGACACGAGCGGAACACGCGACTCGACCACAGTAGCTCGAACTCCGCCAGCGACGCGCAGCAATGCGCCAGCACGCCCAACGTCTGCTTCAGAATCGGTGTAACGACGTCCTCTCCCACCGACGACGAGTCCGTCTTCGCGACCAGATTCAGCACCGACGCGAGAACCATCACGGCCTTCTCGTGGAAGACCGGCACGGGGAACGCCTTCACCGTGTCCGCTGGAGTGTCATCGTCCTCCAGCGCCTCCCCAGCTTCAAAGAGCGTCAGCACGCTCCCACTCGACTCCGTCGCCAACAAAATGCGCTGCTCCAGCACCTGCACAAAGAAATCGCGCACCACGAGCTTCCACACGCTGAGTGACTTCAACCGGTCGCCTGCCGAAGTCTCTCCATGATCACTCGCGCTGGCACTCAGCGCTGCCTTGATCTGCTCCAGCACAACTTCACCCACCGCGTGCAGGAATGGCCGGTCCCGCAGCAGCAACTCGTCCTCCGCTGCGAGCACGTACTGCAGCAGGTGCGCTCCGAGCTCGATCTGGTGGTCCGTGAGGCACTGCACCGTGAACGCCTTGGTCATCGTACGGATCGCCGAGCTCGCGCGCAGCACGTTCTCCCAAAGCGACGGGTCGAGCAGGTCCTCCTTCGCCTTGGCGTCCCGCTGAAACGACGGCGGGAACGCAAAATACACGCGGTTCGTCGCCATGGAGCGCAGCAGCAGCGGCAGCACCACGCGCATTGTCACCACCTGCGGCGCGCGCAACACAAAGTCTCGCTTGCGGATCATGCGGCGCACGCTCGACGGGTTGCCGATCTGCAGCAGCTGCACGATGCCGCGGCAGACCAGGTTGTCGGTCGGCAGGTCGCGCTTCTGCCAGCACAGCACGAGGTTCTTCATGAGCGCGTCGCAGAGCAGCTGCTTCACCTGCGGATCCGACAGGACCATCGCCGCGTCGGCGAGCATCTCGTCGCACATGCCTTCGGGCACCATCCCCGACTGGTCCACGTCGCCAAAGTCCTTCAGCGTCGCGATCCCCGTACTGGTCAGCATGCTCACGGCTTCGCTTGCGCCGATCTTGCGACGCTTCTTGGCGCGAATGCGCTGCGGCTCGCCACGCAACGCAATCATGTTCTTCTCAATGAGCTCGTTCCCGCGCTTGCCCACGCGCTTCCCTTCCTTGTAGAAGACCGTCGTGTCCGGGTTGAACGTCATGCAGTTGCGGATCATCAGGTTGAAGTCTTCCGTGAACATCTCGACGCTCTTGTACTTGCCACGCTTTGCCTTCTTGCGCATCGTCGACAAATCCATCGGCTCTTTAACGATCTCACGATACTTTGGGACGTCGTCAGGCACGGGTTCGGCGAAGATCATGCGAACGTCCGACTTGGCGATCTTGTCCAACAGCACGAGCAGCTCGTCCACCGGTGGCGGCCCGAGCACAATCTCGAAATTCTCCTCCTCTTCCTGGATCTCACCTGCCTGCGCGAAATTGCTTGATTTCTTCTTGAATTTCTTGTTGGGCGGGAGATCACCCGTTCGCAGTTTCCCAATGAAGCCCAGCAACTCGTGCAGCTGGCTTGTCTCTAGCGTCTGGTTCTTCATCGCGCGGTCAAGAAACCATATGAACTTGTGGAGCGGGTCAGTCCGCAGCAACGCAGTCGTCTTGTCTCGCTGGATATTCGCCAAGTCAGCGCGCAGAGCGCCAAGGAATGGAACGTAGTCCACATACTCTTTCGCGTTACTGTTCGTACTGCCAGGAATGTTCGCCGCGATCACGTACTCCTTCAAGATGTCAACTGTCGCCAGGTACAGTGACTCAGAGTCGCCCAGCATCTCTGTCAATTTTGTGAGTGCTGGACTGTTGCGGCGCCTTTCTTCGGGTGACGGCCCCCAGCGGGAATGGCGGCCGCTCGCTGACGCCGAAGAAGATGAAGAGGACGGCATGTGACTCGTCACGTTCCACAGATCCATTGATGTGTCGACATTCGTAGCTGTGTGGTGATCGGATTGGCTGCGGGTCGTGGTCTGCTGTCCTGGATGCTTCAGGTACCAATCGGTCATGTGCTCGACGTACTCCTGTGTGCACTGCTCTACAAAGATGTGCAGCTCCTGCGGGTCGACCTGCATGATCTTACGGCGCACATGTACGGGCAGCTCGTTCAGAATCTTCCGGTTTTCCGTCAGCTCGCGCAGGTACACTTCCGGGGTCTCGTCCTGCCTCGACAGGATCGCAATCGGGATCGCGCGCAGCTCACGAAACTCGATGTAAGGGAACGTGATTTCCAGCACACGCTGCAGCTCTTCCTGTGGTAGCTCATTGATACGCAGCAGCATCTCCTGTAGCAGTTTGTCCAGCAGCGACGTGTACACACTCGAGCGTTGCACTGCGAGAAGGTCCAGCAGCTGCACCGCGGGTGTGAACGCCGCCCTCTCACCGCTCTTCCTTCTCATCGTAGATGACGACGCTGCTACTGAGGGTGCGGGAGGGGACCAAGTGAGCCCATGGGCACCCTGGAAGTCGCGAATCGCGACCTCTGGGTTCGGCGCCGTGCTCAGGAGGTCCTTGAGCGCCGCACCGCCGCGGGCGCCTACGAGGAGCGTCTGGTGTTGCTGCTGGGCCGCTGACAATGCGGACGCGCGCCCACCGTCGCTGCTATTGGTGGATGAGGCGTCCGCACTGCGCGGGGGCGCGGTCGAGAGCTTGAGCGTGAGCTTCAGCGGCGCACTCATCCGATTGCTTCTTCGTTCGCGCCGTTCCCGCTTCTTGTTTTGTGCAAAATGGAGGAAACCCCGCGCTACAAACAAACGCCCAAAAAGCTGGGATGAGCTAAGCTTTACAATGATAAACTTGAAGTACAAATAATTATTTGTAAATAGACTAGTATTTATTTTAAATAATAAAAATAAATAGTATAAATATTAAAAGTTACAAAATAGACTAATTAAGTTATTATTAAAATAGACATGATAGTCTTGGTATTGACAGAAAAGGTTTGCTTGCCATTGAGCGCCACAAGCTCCCCTCATTATTCCACCATCAGTGGATCCGAAGAACAGCAAGAAATGGTGTCGATCCGCAATGCGACCGTGAGTGTCCCCTGGCCGCTCCGCTTAGAATTGTAAATGCGTCTATATCTATGCGACTTGTTTCTGACGTGCTGCTCTCAATGTCTTTGTTTGCCTGTGCGTCGTTGGGTTTGCAGGTGGAGGACCTGCTTCAGATGCAGAACGCCAACCTCTGGTGTCTGCCGGAGAACTACCAGATGAAGTACTACTACTACCACATCACGTCATGGCCGCAGCTGCTGCACGTCGCGGAGGACCACAACGGCAAGATCGTCGGCTACGTGCTCGCTAAGATGTGCGTCCATCTTTCTTCAGAAGTCATGTGTTGTGTAGCTACTGCTGGAGTGCTGACGAAGTCATTATGTTGCTATGCGTAGGGAGGAAGAGGCGTCGGTGCCCCACGGCCACATCACGTCGCTCGCGGTGCTCCGCACGCACCGCAAGTGCGGTATCGCCACGAAGCTCATGAAGGCTGCGCGTACGTGGTGTTGCAACAGTGGAGCGGGTCGCTTTGGGGCTTGAGTCTCCTAATTGTTGTGGGCTTGTTTGTGCTTGATTCTCAGAGCGCGCGATGGTCGAGAGCTTCAGCGCCGAGTACGTGTCACTCCACGTGCGTGAAGGCAACATCGCAGCGATCCACCTGTACCGCAAGACGCTAGAATACCAGTAAGTTGTGCTCCCGTTTACTTGTCCGTTCGTGCTCATGCTCAGTGTAAGCCCCAGAACTGATATTTTTTTCTGTTGCCACTACGTAGGGTGTACGATATCGAGAAAGGCTACTACGCCGACGGCGAAGACGCCTACGACATGCGCCTGCCGTTCACGGACAAGTGCAACCAGGCGTTCGCGTCGCAGGTGAACAAGTTCAAGAAGGTCCTCGCGGAAAAGGACGCGGCCGACGAAGCGGCGGCGGCCGAGGCCGAAGCTGCTGCTGCGTCCAGTTAGAGCTCTCTGTTGTTCCCGGTATCAAGGTTGTCGACTAGAGATGGTCGTGGCGAATGAACGATGGCATTGAACGGGCGTATAAATTACTCGCTGGTGACGACAGCGGAACTCGTTCTGCTATCGCACCTGTCGATTGTGCACTCTATTGAGATGTAGTAGTGGTGAAGTCGTCACCGCACGGGGGCTCTCTTGGCTGCCATCTTCGCGCGCAGACGCTCCTTCTGAGCCTGAAGCAAGCGCTTCTTCTCATCCTACAGCAGTGCGCAAAACATACAGAACATTTAGCAACTCGTCAGCACACCTGCCAGTCGATCCAGCCCAACAACAAGAGGCTGTCAAAGCAAAGACTCGTACCATCGGATCAATTGGACGCTCGACCTCCTCAGCTGGTGGTGGAGGTGGCGGCGGCACTGCTGACTCATCAGCGTTGTTCTGAGTGATCCTTGTATCGTCTGGAGTCGGTGATGGCTGAAGACGGTGTGGCTCAGGGGTTGCTCCCATTGCAGCTGGCGTAAGCTGTATTAGCGGCATGAAACTCGTTGGCGTTGAAGCTATCGGCTGGCTGGATGCGACCTGCCGTCTGCGCTGATACACACTCGCTGGTCGAAACTGCAGCGCTGACGCACGCGGCGGCATCAGTTTTGCAAACTCGTGCTTGGTCTTGGAGCGCGGCCCTTCCTGCCACACGCCGCCAAAGTTCGGCAGCCAATTCGGATCGTTCTCTGCTGCTCGTGTGCTGATGTCGTCTTTCATATCTGCCACAACTGCTGATGCATTGCCGATGGACGCTCTTGTCTCAGATGGACCATTTTGTTCGCGACCGCTTTGTTGTGTCCATGTATCCTGGATGGGGCTACTACCACTGCCAATTAGACCATTTAGCAGTAGTTGCCGCTGGTTGCAGCGCTTGTACTCCTCTTCACTCTGCACCATCCACGGCGGCACTGCAGCAGTGTGGACGTTTGCTACAGAGTCGCCCCACGCCACTTTTGAAATGCGTCCGAGCCCCTCGCCAAACGCCATGTCTGTCACGCGATGCGAGAACGAAGCGCGCTCGCCTCCATCTCCGTTATGCTCGCTATTCAAATCCGGATACAGTGTCCCATTATCAGCAGCAGCTCTCCTGTCGTTCTCCTCCTTGACGAGTAGGTCGATCGGCCATGGGATCCACTCGTTGGGCTTTCTAAATGACCATAGAACCACATACGCAGACAGCTTAACGACCAGTGCGTACAAACAGACTATCACATGATGAGAATTTAATATACCAACGTACCTAAGCTTCACGATACCGCCACCCCACACGCGCTTGCATTCATGCGTTCCCAGTGGGTTCTGCAAGATCCCATCCGAAGATTCAACCTGCAGCACGCCAAGCAAGCCGCACGCATCCTCAGTTGGTATAAACAAGTGAAGAGACATCTTACTATTGAGGCAAAGAGTACGATGTACCGTTTTCACACGCGCACCTTCGACTGGGAGCGTCGGAGCCATCATATTGGGAATAAGAACAGGCGCAGCAGGAGAAAACGCAGCCATGCTAGTCTGTCGGTTCGCTTGTACTTGCTTCCTCAGATACACAGCACATGGCGACAACACAAACAGATCATCAGATTCACGGTCGTGGACCGTGCACCATCATTTGCCGTTGCCTCACCTGCAGTCGCGCTGCTGCGGACGACAGGAACGTTTCTGCTCTAGTCGCCGAGGTTCCCAAAGTTCCGCTGGCAGCTTCAGTAGAAGCAGTTTTCGTCTGCGCAACGACATCAGCTCGCGCTTGCTCTTCTGCCTGAAAGTGAGCTTCTTGCTGTTGCAGTTCGGCGAGTGCCTTCACAAGCTGTTCGCATCCACAAAGTAAAGAGTTAGTGATCACCAACTCATTCTTCCGTGACAACACTCCATGAATATGCGCACCTGCCGCTGTTTCCCAGGCGCCAGCTGCAGCGCTGCACGTATTTTGCGGTCGACGTCGCAGCGGTGGTGTCTACAAAACACCTCAAGTTTCTTCCGGTGGGCGTCGCTTGCAAAGTGGTCGACGCACGCGCGCCAGCCTTCCATGCTACATGCACACAGACACCCTTCCTTAGACACAAAAACATGCACCACATATTCTCATCACCACGCCAGCAACGCACTCAATGATCTCGCAGAAGCCGCAGCTCCATTTGCGCGCCGCCAGCGTTTGCAACACGCCAGCGCTGCTGTTGCCTCCATCATCGCTGGGAATGACGAGCAGCTCCAAGAGTGCGGTGCTGCGCTGCTTGAGAAACTCCGCCGCACGCTGCTGGTGGCTCTTGGTGAACGCGTGTTTCGTCCACTTGACGTCGCTCGAGCGGCGGCAGACGCAGCACCACGCGCTCTCCAGAGGCAGCTCAGCACCACCGCTACGCTGCTTGATGGGCTTGGCGGCATTCATCATTCCATTGCCTCCAAAATGAATTGTTGCAAATACAGTGTCTGTCAAAAGTCTGGACCCCACAAAAACTGGTTTTCTTGCAGGCGTATTTCAAGTTTTATTTTGTCCAATAAAAACCAAGCATTTTTGGAAAGAGTAAAACGAGGCAAATCTAGTGGTAAAAACCGCGTCACAAAAGACGCAGTGAAGCGAGCGCAACTTCGTGCCAAAAAAATCGCGCGCACAGAAAGTCTGGACCCGGCATGTACAAAATGAACATCTGCGTGTTGCTCTGATCTCTGTGTTTGCATTTCACGCAAACAAGCACGCTAGTACTCAGTGTAGCCACCGCGCTCTCGCAACACTGTTTCGCATCGGTGCGGCATCGTGTCGACTAAGGGAGCGATGTACTCATCGCTCAGTGAGTGCCAGATCTCCTTTAGACGCGTCTTCAGCTCACGGAGGCTCCTCACCGGCCTCTCCACGAGGCGGCGCTTCATCTAGCTCCAAACATTCTCGATGGGGTTGAGTTCGGGGCTGTTAGGAGGGTGGCCCATGTCCCTCAGCCCCAAACGCACAAGCAGCTCTCTCGTCAGCTTGTATCTGTGCGCAGGTGCGTTGTGTTGCACCCACATGACATCCGAGATGCCCAGAAAGTCCTTGGAGGGCGGGACTTCTTGTTGCAGAAGGCGCTGGTAGTAGTCCCCGTTCACGTGCTCCTCACAAAAGTGCAGCATTCCCACGCCAACTTGCGACATGCAGCCCTAGATCATCAGAGACTGGCGACTGGACGGGAACGCCTGCTTCACGGTGTCGTCTTTGAACGCCTCGCCGATCTTCCACCAGACCCACAGGCGGCCTGAAGCTCCATGCAGCTGAACAAAAGCTTCATCAGAGGAGATGACGTCGGCGATGCAAGTTGAGGCAGCTTCTCCATGCAGGCGTCGCGGCTTCAGCCCGTGCCGTTGTTGCAGCTTTTGAATCCATCCGTCAGAACATCATCCGCTCGAGCTTGGAGTTGGAAGCGTACGCGGCGTCACGCACGAGCGCGCGGCGGATCTTCTCAGCCTTCGCACGGATAGTTACCCACGTCGCAACAGGCATCTTCAGCTCCTCACAGCGCTCGATCCAGCGAACAAGCTCTCTCTCTAAAGTCAGACAGGTCACGCGCTGGTTGGTCTTGAGATCAGGCTTCGAGAGGGCGTCTTCCTCGGCCACTGGGTGCCTTAATATCGCGAGCACGGCCGCATGAGAAGGAGGTTTCTGGAACTTGAACCCCCTGTCAGCCCACGCAGCGAGCGCGCGCAGCGACAGTTCTGGGTGCGCACTGCGGTGCCTGCACAGCGCGATCTTCTGCCCCGCCGACAGCCGAACGCGCGTAGTCCTGGATGGCATTCTTGCTGCGCGTTGTTTGCCTTGTTGCTCGTCGGTTCGGCACTGGTGGAAAGAGCCCGCAGCCGCGCACTCAAAAAGCGCGCCACTTTTTTTAAAGTACAGCTTTTTGAATGAAGAATATCGTTTTTGAGAGGGTATCTTGTTTTTGAGGTGGTTAGTAATGAGAATGGTGCCTGTAATGGCCATGAGGGCCCATTACATTTAGCCACCACTGGCGTCGCTTTTACATGCTCCTTTTTAGCCAATGAGTAATCAGAATTGTTTTGATGTGAACCACAAAAAACAAATGTAAATACATGATATAGTGCGATTAGTGACCACCTGATATTTATCATTTCAAATAGTATTCATGCATATGGAGGCTATGGTATGATAGAATAAATTGAAAATACTAAGCCAAATAATGTTACTTGTTATAATTGCTATGAACGCATTTGAAAGGGTATACATTAAATTTTGGTCACTAATTGCGCTATATTCTGTAATGTGACTGGACAGAGAAGTATGATTTACGGTATGCGTTTCTGATTTGCTGATTTATCACTTTTAACTTTTGTGTACACTCCGCGACAAAAGAAATCGCACACACACGTTTTGGCCAGTAACTTTCTCAATTTTTAGAATTGGAGCGTGATATTTCGATATGTTGTTCATTGTGCTTCGGCGAGCAGAATGCACACGCTCGCGTCCTCAAATTCGCATTTTACAGATGGGCTCGCATACAAAAAAGCTGTTTATGCCGCACGACAAAATAATCGCACACCAGATCTTAATACAAAAAGTGAAAAAGACCCGGATCAAATTACTAGCGGCACTGGCTTGCAAAACAAGCTTGCTCAACATACTGCCAGTCAAAAACGAAATGACGAAGCCTCGAGTGTCCGCGAACGAGCGAGGCCGCATCGGCGGTATGTATGAGGCCGGCATGGGCATCCGTGAGATTGCGCGACGAACTGCGCGTAGCACCGACACTGTACGCCGCATCGTGAGCGGCGCGAAGCCGCAGCAAGCAAAACGCGTCAGCCGCGACCCCGCGCTCACCGAGAGAGACGTTCGGCGGCTTGTGCGCGCGGCAGGCAAAGGAGAACGATCGGCTGCGCAGCTCAAGGCAGAACTCGGCCTGTCGGTCAGCGTGAAGACTGTACAGCGTGTCCTCGCGCAGACTGACTGGCTGGTGTACAAGAAGATGCTCAGCACGCTTCCACTATCTACGGAAAAAAGCAAGCGCGGGTGGCATGGGCCACCGCCATGTTGGTGCGTGAAGACGCCGGGTCCGTCTGGACGGCCCTGACGGTTTTCAAACCTACTGGCGTGACTTGCGCCCCCCTCGAGAGACCAAGCGGCGTCAGGCAGGCGATGGCTCGCTTATGGTGTGGGGCGCCTTCAGCACTCGAGGCACGTCGGAGCTGGTGGTGCTGGAGGGACGGCAGTTCTCGGACGACTACGTATACACAGTCTCCGAGTACTTGCTGCCTTTTGCCCACCGCCACTACAGTACCGATTTCGTTTATCAGCAGGACAACGCGTCCATTCATGTGTCGGCAAGGAGCATGGAGTTCTTTGCCGAACAGAGCATCGAGCTGCTCGACTGGCCAAGCAAGTCACCCGACTTGAATCCGATAGAAAACGTGTGGTCGATTCTTACTAGGGAAGTGTATGCAAATGGGACACAGTACAATCGTGTGTCTGAGCTTTGCTCGGCACTGCAGCGTGCATGGAGCGCTCTCTCTCTCGACTTACTTAATAAGTTGGTGCGCTCAATGCCGCGCCAATACGCCGAAGTGATCAAGCAGCATGGCAAAAAAACACATTATTAATACAAGTCATTTTACCAGCTCTTTTTCACTTTTTGTATTAAGATCTGGTGTGCGATTATTTTGTCGTGCGGCATAAACAGCTTTTTTGTATGCGAGCCCATCTGTAAAATGCGAATTTGAGGACGCGAGCGTGTGCATTCTGCTCGCCGAAGCACAGTGAACAACATATCGAAATATCACGCTCCAATTCTAAAAATTGAGAAAGTTACTGGCCAAAACGTGTGTGTGCGATTTCTTTTGTCGCGGAGTGTATCTAGTTGGGAGCATTGTGGGTACATGGAGTGCTGCAGTTCTTCTTTCGCGTGCATGAGTGCTTGCCGACGCGCTCATTCGCCAGCTTTCCGCGGCGCACACATATATAAGACAGCAGCAAACAACGCCACCAACCAGCTACACAATGGACCTGAGCGTGGGCGTCTCGTTAGACTTCGCGTCGGTGTCGCTCACCAACTCGACCGCGAGCATCAGCAAGAAGACGGCGTTCGCGCTCGCGGGACCGCTCACCGAGCGCATCAAGGCCTGCATCACGTTCCTTCACCAGATCCAGTGCATCACGGTGCTCGCCACTGTGAAGGATGGCAACGGCGACTCGTGTCTGCTGCTGGACGTGTGCATCCTGGACCACGAGGCGTCTGCTGCTGCTGCGAAGGGAGCGCTCGGCAGCGGTGACGAGGCGTCTACTGGTATGACGCACTTGCAGATCCA
>JAASGT010001092.1:0-11416 GCA_023334315.1 Globisporangium alternatum | reverse complement strand
GCCACGACCTCCACCGTAGCCGCCGCCACGACCGCCACCGCCGTAGCCACCACCGGCACGCGCTTCCTTCGGTTCGGCGCGCTTGATCTCAATCGTCTTGCCGTGGAGCTCGTGGGTCTTGCTGATCACCTCGGCGACCGCGCCCTAGCATTCACAGTGTTGGGATTAGTCTCTCTCTCACAATTTCTGACAACCAGCAACTATCTTCGGAGCCCCTTTCTCACCTCCTCCTCGAACGTCACGAAGCCAAAGCCGCGCGAGCGCTGCGTGTCGCGGTCGATCATCACGACCGCATCCGTAGTCTTGCCAAACTCCTCAAAGTAGCTGCGGAAATCCTGCTCCGTGACCGACGGCGCGAGACCTCCGACGAAAATCTTCTTGGACTCGGAGTACGAGCCGCCACCGCCGCGTCCGCCATAGCCGCCGCCATAGCCGCCACCACCACGGTGATCGCTACACAATAACAATAACAAAAATACACACATAGTGTTAGCGATCCGATTCTTGACACCATCAGGCAGGGACATGCAGCGAGGGGGCGGGTGGGTCGGAGAGCTCGGGCGGGCACGCAGAGTCTTTGTGTGGGCAAAAGCTTCTGTGCATTTGATTGGGTGTTCTTCGTTCTCTCGCAGCCTTCTGCTATCCTCCTCCTCCTCTCCTCTTCCAGCTGCATGATAGGTGGTTACTAACCTAGGCGGCATCGACGACCTATCTCTTGGGATAGCTCTCTTTACTTCAACCGATCTGCCATCTAGTGTATGCGTCTCCTCTAGCACGCGATCGATCGCTAAGAGAAGCAGCATAGCACAGCACAGATCATAGACACGACTACATTAGCTACACGCGAACACTAGCTGACACAGGCGCGGCACCTTGGGGACGCCACCCGACGAGGAGGAGACGGATCTCAGACTCCTCGGGGCTTGCTTGCGGTGCATTCTCCCTCGCACACAACTCTCGTCGTTCGCGCTCAGTCAAACCCAAGGATACACACAGTCAAGACAAAACAAAGGAGCAAGCGGTGTACCTGTCGAGTCGGCGAACGTGACGAACCCGAAGCCGCGCGGCTGGCCCGTGTACTTGTCCTTCATCAGCGCCGCATCCGTCAGCGCGCCGTACTTGCCAAAGTGCTGGCGCAAACCGTCCTCTGTCGTCTCCCACGAGATACCACCGATGAACAACTTGCCCTGCTGCGGCACCTTGTCCTGCTCGCTTCCATGCGCGCCGCCACTAGGGGCACCGCCGCCATATCCGCCGTACCCTCCGTTTCCAGCGTAGTGCTGCTGCTGCTGGTGCTGCTGCTGCTGGCTGTAGTCGCCGTAGCCACCTGCGTTGTACTGCTGGTACTGCTGCTGTTGCTGCTGCTGGTACGGGTCGTACTGCGGTGCAGACCCCGCCGCCGCCGAAGCAGCCGAGGCCTCAGCAGGTGCCGCGCCGTTGGCACCCGCAGAGGCACCGGCGTTGCTCGCCTCGGCGTCTTCTGGCTCGACCGCGAGCGCGCGAATCTCCTCGTCGTCCTCCGTGTCATCCGCATGCGGTTGTGAGTGCTGCTGCTGAGCGCCGGCGTCCGCCACCACCACATCGTCCTGCTCGTAGACCACTCCGAGTCCGTCCATGTTGCTTCTTGCTTGTTTGAGTGAAGAGCTCTTTGTTTGGGCTGTTTCGGCTGTGGAATGGCAAAATGGGGGAGAGGGGGCACCATTCGAAACGCCAGTTCCAATTAATTACGTAAATAAGCGTATAAAATAAAATAAATGCTTTAAAAGGAACTTAAAAATACATATATTACATTATAGGACATAAGCTTTCGTCAAATGCGCAAATCCAAGAACAGCACAGAGGTGATGGCTGATGATGGCGGCGGATCCATGTCGCTCCGCTCGTGCGCTGGAGCACTGCGAATGCTCAGAGTGTGGCGCGTGTGAGTGACTGTGTATCTCCTCTATAGGCTCTGTAATGACCGCAGGCTACCTCAGCGTAACGACACGCTGACTCAAACCAAGTGGCGCGCGCCTCTTCGCGCAACAAAACAGCAATGCCAATGACGACCGAGCAGCTCGACCAAGAAGCATGCAGCGCTGCCGACTGGATGGCCGTCATCGAAACGCAGCAGCAGGAGATCCAAGCGCTCAGACAAGCACTTGCATCAGGTTCCAGCCCCGACAACTGCTCCATTGGCACTGATGACGTCGTCAATGGGAGCGCGCTCAATAGCCCCAGCAAACGACCACTGACGCCGCTGTCATCGCTTGGCTCGGAGCTCCTCACCCCACGATACGAAGACGCACTCGTGGACGTCGAGCGATACAAGGCTGTGTGCGAGAAGATGCAGCGCGCGCGCAGCAAGCTCGTGAAGCGCGACGTGCAAGTGCGGCGAGCGCGTGCGCAGATCCTCGTGGTTCAAGAGGAAGCCAAGCGGTACCAGCAAACAGCCGCCCAGCTCCAGACACGAGTGAGCAAGCTCTGTATGGTCTTGCAGCGAGAGACAGCTCTGAAAGACGAAGCGATCGAGAAGGCCGCGCAGTCATTGATGCAGTGCGATCGCCTGGAGGACGACCTCATGAGTACGAAGGCGTTGGAGAAAGCCTTGACGGCCGAGCTACAGACTCACCAGGAACAATCACTACAGGCGGAGAGCTCAGTTTGCAAGCTGCAACAGGGCAACGATCTGTTTGAGCAACGAGTCACAACACTGACTAGCGAAAGGGACGACATGCAAAGAGAACTGCTGCAGTTCCAAACGACAGCGCATGCCGAGCGAGCTCTAGTGGCGAAGTGCGAACAGCTTGTTGAGCAAAACATGAATCTGCAGGAGAGAGTCTCGGCGCTGGAGCGAATTCTTCAATTGCAGAATGAGCAATTGCAGAAACAGCAGCAGTCGCTGGTGGCGCTGGAGGCGGAGAAAGCGCAGCATAGTAACGAATCCCAACGAGAGCGTGACGAGAACAAACGCCATGCGGTGCATTTGCTCCAGGCGAACATCAAGTTGCAGCAGCAAGCGGACACTATGATCAAGAGAGAGCTCTGTATGGAGCAACGCGTTCAGGAGCTCCAGGAAGTGAATGCGATGGGCTTGGAGGAGCTGGCGTTGATGCAGCTCAAGGACAAACACCGGCAGCAGCAGCTGCGCAAGTACGACGACGACTACAAGCTACTGCTGAGCTCTTATCGCGTGCTCGTCAAGACGTCGAGCAACATGGAGCTCTCGAGACGTGAGTTGATGGCAGCACTCGCGCAGAGCAAGAAGAAAGTGGCTGTGCTGCAAAGTGCACTGGAGACGCTGGACACTGAGATCCAGAACCTGAGCAAAGCTGTCGCGTCGAACCGTAACCGGTGCGTACTTTTCATACAAGTGACTTTGATTAAGTAGTTCTGACATGTTTCGTGCCTTGGATGTGCAATAGTGAGCACTCTGTGGGGCGAGCGCTTCGCGAATATGGGAAGCGCAACCGAGCACTTGAACACGTGGTCGGCGCGACAAAGAAGCAAGTAAGCATTCCAGCGTTCATGCGAGGCTGGAACTTTATACGAAATTACACAAGTCTGCGTTGGCTCTGGTGTGCATTTAGCTCCACTGCGTCTTGGACTCGCTGCGCTCGAGTGAGAAGTGCAAGACTGAAGCCAGGACGGAGGCGTCGCTGCTCCGGCGAGACCTGGTGTTCGAGAAGCGCCAGCGATCCGAGTACGTTACACAACCTTGTTCATACAATGAACCACTAATGAGCCGAGATTACTCAAATCATTGGATATGCCATACAGGCTGCTCCGACAGTGCAGCGAGCTCGAACGTTGCCTCACGTGGTGCCACGCGTCTGCGTCCAAGACCGCCGAGCGCGCGCAGCTGCTGCAGACGGAGAACAGCGTGTTGCAGGACGCGGTCACGCAGCTCTGCGCGTACTCGCACGAACTCGTTGCGTCGCAGCAGGTGCTGCAGCGCGAACTCAAGCAGCTCGAGGTGCACGGCAAGGCGGAGCCGTGCGTCTTTGGCTGAGCACCATTGCCGACATGGCTACACTTGCTGCTGATGCCTCGCGCTGGACAGCGGTGGACACACCCTTGGGGATGGCGGCGCAAGTATGGGAAACAATCCGGCGCCGAGCGCGATGATGAATGGTGTTTTGGATAGTGGGAGAATTGCAACTAGAAGCGCCATGGGACCCAGCCCCGGCCGCGGTCTGCCCAGAAATTGAATGAAGACGTTGGTCACATGCAATTTTTATGCTTTATTTTTCACACAAAGTTACGCGACGTATCAAAGATCAGCTAGTTCGCCACATTTCGACACCGACGAGCAAGCGCTCGATCGACTGCCCTCTGGTGGCGAAGAGCCACCTCGCACTCGGTCTAAGAGGTCAGGACGTTTCCCGAGAAGTCGCAAGCGGGAGTGTACGGCTAAAATCGCATTACCAATCTAAAAACAAGGTAAAAAGTACATAAAACAGACAACAAAAGTTTAATTAGACAAGCATATAGAGCGAATCCAACAAAGGATACTTACAAAATGGTGTGTAGTCAGGTAAACACAATGTCCAGGGTAGCTGAAGCGCTCTTGATGTATTCGATAAGGCGCTGATGAGGAAGCAACTGGTCGTGGCGATCCCAACAGCCACGATCGTTGACGCAGTAGCCGTCGCGCCAGTCGACGCACAGCGGACGCGCCGGAAACCACAACGACCGTATAAACGGATCTTCAGTTCTTGTACACCATTTAAAGGTCAAATTGGGCAAATCTAAATTGGATTTGATCAAATTCAGACTCAAATTGATTCACAACCTCTATAAAGTTATAAATCATGACAAAGGCCAAATATTAGAATGGTCAGGTGCCGCGCGCGAGCAAAAACCACTTGCACTCCTTTCTATTGTACCTCTCAAAGTCTATATATGTATGAGTTTGAAATCGTCTACAAAACCTCAATTTTAAGGTTTAATACATTAAATAATACATTTTAAGGTTTTATCGTGTTCAATTCCCTCCTGTTTTGGGCCAGTGATTACTTGGTTGCTGACCCACGTAATGTGATTAGCTGAAACTCCCAAAATTATTTCAAATAACTTGATTTAACTGGCAGAAATCATACTCTATCCAAACGATTGGCTGAAATGCCACATGGATGGAGAGGGGCGAAGGTCCACTGTCAGCAAACACGTGCCAACACGGCCATTTCTTGAAAAGCTTGGCAATCGCAAAATGAGCGGCGCCGCCAGTCCGCATCTGCCGTCTTCCCCCGCAAGTAAGAAGCCGAAGCTCAGCCCCAGCACTTCTACCAGCACCACCATGAGCAGCCAGCACGAACACCTCACGCACAGCATCGTCGGCCTCGGCAACCCGCTGCTCGACATCGCTGCGGACGTCGACCACGCGTTCCTCGAGAAGTACGGACTCAAGCTCGACAACGCTATCCTGGCTGAGGAGACCCACTTGCCGCTTTACGAGGAGATCACGACCGCGTACAAGCCTGTGTTCGTGGCCGGCGGCGCCACGCAGAACAGCATCCGCGTTGCGCAGTGGATGCTCAACAAGCACAACAACGCGGCCACGTCGTTCTTTGGCAGCGTCGGCAAGGACGCGCACGGCAAGATCCTGCGTGACTGCGCCGCGCGCGACGGCGTGAACGTGCACTACCTCGAAAAGGAGGACGTGGCCACGGGCACGTGCGCCGTCTGCGTCGTCGACTCGGAGCGCTCGCTCGTCGCGAACCTCTCGGCCGCGAACCACTTCCACCACGACCACCTCGAGTCCGAGGTGAGCCAGGACCTGATCACCAAGGGCAAGATCTTCTACTCGGCGGGCTTCCACCTGACCGTGTCCCCGCCAGCGCTCATGAAGCTCGCGGAGCACGCGAACGAGAACAACAAGATCTTCATGCTGAACCTCTCGGCTCCGTTCGTTGTGCAGTTCTTCAAGGACCCGCTCATGGCCGCGGTCCCGTACGCGGACTTTGTGTTCGGTAACGAGAGTGAGGCGAAGGAGTTCGGCATCGCGCACGGCTGGGGCGAGGACGTCAAGACCATCGCGCTCAAGCTCGCCAAGCTGCCGAAGAACAACGGCGCGCGCTCGCGCACGGTCGTGTTCACGCAGGGCGCGGAGCCGACCATCGCCGTGTACCAGGGCGAGGTCTTCGCGTTCGACGTGCCGAAGCTCGCGGCGTCCGAGATCGTTGACACGAACGGCGCCGGTGACGCGTTCGTCGGTGGCTTCGTGTCGCGCCTCGCGCTCGGCAAGCCGCTCGTGGAGTGCGTGGACGCGGGCCACTGGGCCGCGCAGGTTGTGCTCCGCCGCTCGGGCTGCACGTTCCCAGCCGAGTGTGAGTACACCGACTAGATTCAAATCAGTCCGCTCCACTGCACTGTACGCGCTTCATGTGCAGTGAAGCAGTGAAAGAGTCCCATCGCCGTTCTTTCCTCTGTTGGCGATGCTTGATAGAGATAGAGATGCATTTGCATTGTATTGCCTTCTTTGCAGTATTCTTCGCAGCAGGTCCGCACTTCTTCATAGCGACAGATGCGCGTGCCTGTGAAATAGACGAAACGACGCGATTGGCGCTTTTTTTCTCGCTTTGTCTTTTTGCAACCAGTTGATCGTCAGTGAGGAACGCGTGAAGCACTTCTTGATGGCAGCACCTTGTAATACACACACGCTCACGAGGCTTGGAGAGCTCTTCGACAGATTCGAAGAAGAGTTGGTGGTCGTGCTTTCGGTTTTGCAACTATCTGCAAATCAACTCGTCCTGGGAAACTGAATTGGGCGCCAGCACCCTCAGGTTTCAATGATTCTGGTCCACGTGAGCGACCGCGTGCTGTGCGTCAGCAGTCGTGATGGGGATGATCGTACCGACACGCTGGCTCTGTGGACGAGCGAGATGGACCCGGCACGCGTGTTCTCGAAACCGAGCGCGTTCCAGGGCTATCGTGCAGACCAAGTCTTTCGCGTGCTCATGGCCCTGACCGCGGAGAGCAGCTGAATGCCTGTTACTCGCGTTGTGTTTGTCGAGAAAGCAGGTGAAATGGCTGGTGCGAGTGCCGGTGGTCTCGTCACGCTGTGTCTGGAAGGCGTGGCCTGTGCCTGGAGAGCGTTCGGCGACTACGAGTACAGCGCGAAGCTGAGTGCTGATCGTGGATTCGTTGCTCGGGACGTGGCGGAGCAGCTCGCGAAGCTGCTACTGAGCGGTGGCTCCTCTGAGAATGTGACAATGTAGTTGGTGCAGGCGGATGTCGCCGTGCGGCGCAAAACGCTGGAGCAGAAGAGAAGAAAATGAGATACGGACGTACACGCTCTCGTGTCTGACGAAGAGCTCATTGGTCGTGCTAGGATGTCGTGGAGCCACGGACTCTTTCGTGCGAGAAGTGGCAGCGATGACGACGACGATGGGAATTAGGACGGAGAGAGTAGTGAGGAGGTTGAGGGGCTGGTGATAGGATGAAGAGTCGCACACGTGGGGCTACTGCTCTTGAGAGAGCGCCTGGGATGGCAGGCGAGGGCGAAATCGTTTATAGGAGCACTCTCCAAAGTATTTCACAAGAATCAACTTTTCGACCGGGCCCTGGGTTGAGAATTTGCTTCAGAGAGTCTATGGCCGCTCGCCAAATCTGAAGAATCTCAAGAGCTCTTCTCCCATCAGCGAACAACCAGCATATCCATCCATCAAGCCTTGAAATAGCTGCCAGCAACGTTCTCTGCATAAGAACTGTCCGAAGATAGAGCTCACCAGGGTTTTCCTGATACCTGGGCTCAATCAAGCGCCAGGTGCCAGAGCTCTGAGCTCCTATAGTAGTACGCTGCTTCAGTTCCATCGCAAGACCTTCAGCTCTCTTGCTCGGCGTGCTATACGAGCCAACCAGCCATGTGTGCGTCCAAGACGACGGGTTACCAGGGCTTCCGGTCCTTCGCGGTCCAAGAATGCCCGACGCTCAAGACGGGCGAGACGTACACGTCGCGCTCGACCAAGTTCTCCAAAATGGGCTCGCGCATCATCACGCCACCGGAGATCAACCGTATCGGCCGACACGCGCACGAGTCAGTCTTTACGCAGAACTCGCAGCACGTCATGCCCAGCGACTATCGCGTGCCGGACAAGCGCGGCGTGATGACACACGAGATGCTGCCGGCCTCCAAGCCCTTCATCGCCACGAGCACGTACCAGCAGGACTTTGCCGACTTTGAGGACCAGATGAGGGCCGTGCTGGCCGTGTCCATCGACAGCTATCTAAGCGCATTCCAGGCCATCGCTGAAACCAACGGGTCACAGCACAATAACGCTATGGAGCCTCTGGTGATCGAGCTACTGCAGGTGCCGCTCGTGCTCAAGCGCGCGCTGGGCGACGCGGCCGTGCCCAGGGTCATCGACATCTTTGTGAGCTTCCTAGACCGTAAAGGGCTTGTGCGCGACAGGATCACCTGGGAGATGTTCTTCGGCGCAGTGGAGCACGTCCACGGCCTGTTTGAGTACGAGCTGGACGCGCTCGCGAAGAGTCTCAAGCGCACGGGCTTGTTCAGCGGCTTTGGGCCGGCGGTCAAGGTCATCCCGGCCACCACACCGGCGAGCAGCTACAAGATCGACTATGGCGCCTATGGAGACGAGCCACTGGACCGCCCGTACATGCGCAAGCGCGGTATGGCGTCCACGACCACGGACCTCACGCCGGGAACGACGCAGAATACCAACCAGATTCCAGGCTACGCCGGTTTCCTGCCGCACACGACGCACAATCCGCACGCGGTTACTCAGGCTGATGGTGAAGTGCTGCGTTCGCCTAGAGGGAACCTGCGGCTCTTCCACAGCGACAACCTGCCCGGGTACACGGGCTACAAGCCCGTGGATTGCAAGAACTACCGCGGCGAGTGCCGAGCTGGGAGCGATCCGAGCACGACCACGGGCGCCGGGTACCATCCGCACTTCTAAGGAAAGAGCTTCCAGCAGCATTAGACCAAGTCTTCATCTTTCCCAGAGGTTTTTTGCATCATTACCTTAGTAAATACATCACCAGCTTCCCATGATGTGCATGACCTCTCTAGAGACTGGAGGATGAGGCTCACGAGGTCGATGAGAACCGTTCGAGAGCCTCATTCACGAGGTTCGTTCCGTTCGTGATGCTGGTGCCGGCGATCAGGAGCTCGTACGGATCTGCATCGATAAAGCATTTGACAAGTTTCACGAGTTGTCAATGGTCACCATTGTTGACTAGGCATAGTATGAAGAATAGCAAGGCACTTACAGAACTGGGCGAGCCACCGCAGCGCGGCGATTTCAACAAACGTGACGCCGCCCACGAAGCAGACCATCACCACGCGCTTCTTGGAGCTTTGCTTTTTCTTCTTCTTCTTCTTCTCTGTGTCGTCGTCTTCACTATCGAGACTCATCTCGGCGCGTGGACCATGAATATGGTTCATGACCATGTCGATCGCGCGCCAGCTGTGCACTTTAAGGATCTCCTCGACGAGGCGGCACGAGATAGGCGCGTACCCCGAGGTCACGAAGGCTGCGCTCTTCGGGTTCTCGATGTTGATGTCCAGGTCGATTACCTGTAGCTCCTGCGCGACGAGCTGAAAGACTGAGCGAGCTCCATTGGCGGCGGGCTTCCCAGGTTCAGTGGGGACTCCACTCACCTCGTTTTCTCTAGTATCAGTAGCTGCTCGCTGCTCGTACAGGAGACCAAGACGCTCGAGGTTCTCGAACGAGAACACGAGCTCGTGGCCATAGGTGCGCACCAAGTGGAGCTTGATGCGCTCGAGCTCCTGCTTTGAGAGACCGTCGTGCACGACACTATAGAGACAGAGCAGCCTCAGCACTTTAGACAGCGGCTCATGCCTGAACACCATCTCCTGGATGTCTTCCAGCGAATCGTCAGCTAAGTCCATGATCGCGCGCTCGAGCTTCCACTGGTCTCGAAAAGCTCGTGACTCGGACGTGAGCTCCAGATACTCGAGCAAGTTGATGTGGTGCTCCATGTGCTGCTGCGCCTGTTTCATCTGCGGTACGGCTTTGACGAACTCGTGGACCTCGGCGGCGGACGC
The DNA here is from genome assembly GCA_023334315.1 of Globisporangium alternatum. Taxonomy (NCBI): domain Eukaryota; phylum Oomycota; class Peronosporomycetes; order Pythiales; family Pythiaceae; genus Globisporangium; species Globisporangium alternatum. The sequence goes on along the minus strand of JAASGT010001092.1, from coordinate 1,401 downwards.
GGCCGCGCTCGTGAGCTGGAAGTTCTTGAACGACGACTTGAGCAGGCTCGCCTGGGCGTTGAGGAAGTTGGGGATCGTGTGGATGTTCATGGCGCGGATTTGCTGGAAGACCGAGTCCGTCGAGTTGAGCGCGAAGGGCATCTGCACGTCACTGGCGTTCGGGTCGGACGTGAGTAGCATGGGCGAAAGGCTGATGAAACCGTCCTGGATGTGTAGAATCTCGTCTACGAGCGCCTCGTACGTCAGCGGCGTGCAAAGTGCCGAGGCGTAGTCGACGCGTCGGTCGAGCACGATGAGCGTGTCCATGGGGCTGCGCTTTAAGGGATTCTGCTGCTGAGCCACCAAAGCACTACTGGTGCCTTCCACGCTCTGACTGAACTCCATCATGTGGTTCAGAACCAGCATCGACAGCTCGCCCTTGTACTTGATGTGCTCGAACTTGCCAAAGACCTCCTGGATCTGGTTCAGTGCGATCGCGACGTCCACGAGCGCGCTCTTGTTGCCCGCGACGGCGCAGTCGTAGAGGCAGCGCTCGTGGCCGAGCGTCATGAGGTCTGAATCGAGCGGCACGAAGCCCATGGGGAAATGACCAAACTGGATGAGCTCCTTGAGCTGGTACTGCTCGAGCACCTCGTCGCACAGTGTCGTCCACTTGCCTGTGACGTAGAGGAAGAGCGAGCGCGGCGATGCTGCGCCACTGTTGTCGCTGCTCTGGGCGAGCAGCAAACCGGCATGCATCGCGACCGAGCGGACCTCCTCGACGCGCGGGAACGAGAGGTAAATGACCGTGTGGCAGTGCACTTTCGTGAGGTCGTCCGTGATCTCGACGCACTCGGCCACGCGGTTCTTCTTGAGTGCGTCCAGTCCGTTCTTCACGAGCACATGCGTGAGCAGCGTCGCCACGCGGCTCGTGAGCACGAGCGTCACTTCTGCCGCATCCACCTCGCTGAGCAGCTCCAGCAGCGCGTGCTCGTAGTGGTCCCTCAGGCGCTGCAGCGGAATGGCTCCGGTGTCGAGTGGTGGCAGCTTGGAGTGCGTTGCCATGCTTGCCACAGTGTTGTTCCTGGAGTGCTGAGGATCTTGAAAGGACACAGAATATCCGATTTTTGACGAAATTAAAAGTTTCTTCTACAAGCGAGTACTCCTCTAAAACCGTAATGTTCTTTTATTGTTTGTCAGTTTTAGCTTTGCTTTTTGACATTCAATTTTAATAACATTATACAGTGCCGCTCACAAGATTACGGCACCCCCCCCCCTTTTCGACCACTTTTTGGTCTGCAGCTCCACAGCCAGCGCGTATTATTGGCTGATATTATGCTATTTTGTGCCAATTGAAGAGACGAATCCGCTCGTTTTTGTTTCATTTCGATTGGATCAAAATTGAAGAAGTTTCTATACAAG
>JAASGT010001091.1:0-11418 GCA_023334315.1 Globisporangium alternatum | reverse complement strand
GCTTCAACCGCCTCACGCAGCCTCTGGGTTTCCATGAGCTCTCGGTCACTCGTTCTGAGTCTGAAGGCGTCACTCTCGGTCGCGCATCTTCGCTCCTTTAGAACAGCAACCCCACGTTGCTGCAATGTCACGTGCTGTTGCAACACGTTCTAGAGGTGCTGCTCTTGCTGCATACGTTGGCCTTCAAACGATAGCAGATACAGCAGAAATCGGTCTTGTTGTTGTTGGTGCTGCTGGAGTTGGTGCGTGAACTGATGGAGCTGGTGCTCATGGCGATGCTGATGGTGTGGTTGGAAAGCGTGATCAGCGAGCAGCTGCGGTTGAACCTACCGCGGCTGGAGCTTGTGGCGGTGCTGTTGCTGTGGCTGAAGATCATGGTCAGCGAGCAGGCGTGGCTGAAGCTCGTGGCTTAGAACCCCGCGGCTGGAGGTCGTTAGGAGCAAGCTGCTGTGGTTGGTGCTACGGGTGGCGGTCTATATCAATGATTGCGCCGACCAAAACCCGAAGCATTCTACGGCTTTGAAGCTGCCGTGATACAGCTGGATGAGAAAAGCCAACACGATTAGCTGCCTCTGCAATGGAGAGACGCTGGCGCGCAACCACCGTCTCAGCCGTATCAATTTGATCCTCCAGCTCACAGTCAGCTCAGGCTTGGAAATATGAGACGGTGGCAAACGAAATGATATTTAGGAACCATTGAGAGTTTTCGAGAAAAATGCCTCCCACACGTTTTCGTACGTAAGCGAAGTTTCGAGAAAAGGCCGCTTTTGTGTTTTGTCGAAAATACAACAGGTACAAACGCTAATAATGATGGAGGACAGGACGAGTGCGGCGCCGACGGCGGAGAGTCTCCAGACGCAGCAAGCGCGCCAAATGATAGTGGGGACGACGACTGGGAGGCAGAGGGTGTGTCGAGCGACTCCAGCGACGGCGAGGTTGTTGTTCAGGCTGCCCGGAGCCAACCAGCATCGACAAGTTGAGACCCTATCGTGTGAGCCAACGACTCAGAGACCAAGCGGCAGATTTGATCAATCGGGACGTGTGTCAGACAAGTGCTTGGGGGAAAGAAGCCCAGCTGCAGCAGTTTATTCTCTCCATCTCTCATCTGACTCAAGACGAACGGAAGGCGAGTATCATGACCGCGCTGGTGGTCCATTTGAAATGATGCTTACATTTCCCTAATTAAGAACGAGTTTTCGACTGTCAAAAATAAACTGTAGTGAGCTTGAACCTTGTCAAAAATACAAAATTTGTGTGGAAATCCTCAGATTTGAGCAGGAAGGAGAAGGAATCTGATAGATACAATCGCACCATTGGATTCCTCACGAAAAGACGATCCAAAATCAAATCAAATCAAATCAACTTTTCAGTTTGGAAAGGAGGCAACTTTTTTAAACGGCTAGTGTTAGGCGCACCATCTAAAAGCTCGCCATCTCAACTTCGATCGGATGTGCTCAACGTCTCCAAACTCGAAGTTCCAGCCAAAGTCGCGATTCGTACTTAGGTTAGTTATGATCATTTCGTTTTTCACAGTCTCATATGTCTTGGATCCGTTTCAAGATCTCCTCGTTCCAGCAATAGAAGAAAAAAAGAGAAGCAAAACGGCAACGAGATAGCCGAAGAGAGTGCCTTGAACCTATTGTCATACGAGCATCCACCGGCTCAGGAGCAGAGCAATACCAGCGAAAAAGTGATTGTTATCGTCTAGCAGTACGAGCAGAGCTACTCTACATTCTCCGGACGTGATGCCGAGTGCCGTGCACGGCGAAGAGCTTCGCTCGCCCTCTGCGAGTGCCGGGTACGTTGAGACTCGTACACCTCGCGGCGGTGGCGGTGGTAATCAAGTTGAAGACTTTCAAGGCGTCGACGGCAATGTACACGTGGAGCCGCACCACACTCCTGCGAGCGTCCACCCGGACCCTACTTCAAGCCCAAGCATTGCTACTGAAGGCACGGCTGTAGCTGCCGTTGTTACTGGCGACGAAGCGCAAAGCAACTCCAAAGCTCCTAGGAAGAGTAGCGCCGCTGCAACGAAAGCGCCCAAGGCAAACCCCGAAGAGCTCGAGCGAGCCGAGCGCGCGAAGCAAGAGCAGCTGCAGGCGCTCGCGAACTTCAAGTTCCGTGACCTGTACCGCTACGCGTCGCGCTGGGATATGTTTCTGCTCGCCATCGGGCTCGTCATGACGGTCATCAACGGCGCGCTCTTCCCCTGCATGGCGTTGATCTTTGGCGAAGCGATCTCGAGTTTCCAGCCCTATGACGAGTCCGCTGTGAACAACGCGGCACTGTTGTACCTGGGCGTCGCGATCATCCTGTTCATCACGGACTATCTGTCGTACGTGATGTTCTTCACGACCGCCGAGCGCCAGATGAAAGCTCTGCGCGAGCAAGGCTTCCAGCACATGCTATATCTGGATATCACGTGGTACGACAGCCACGACGCGCTTCAGCTCTCGAGCCGGCTCACGGGCGACACGGTCAAGATTAAGGACGGCATGGGCCAGAAGCTCGGCGACTCGCTGCGCTACACGGCGCAGTTCGTCACGGGATACGTGATCGGCTTTGTTAAGGGCTGGGACATCTCGCTCGTCATGGCGTGCGTGATGCCCTGCATCGCGTTCTCGCTGGCGTGGCTGCTCAAGACGCTGCGCTCGCGGACCGAGTGGGCGCAGAAAGTGTACGCGGAGGCAGGTGCCGTGGCAGAAGAGACCCTGGGCTCCATGCGCACGGTCGTGTCCAACAATGGCGAGCGGCGCGCGATTGACAAGTACAATGCCAAGGCTCTCAAGGCCGAGGAGGAGAACATCAAGCTCGCAAAGCTCATGGCGGTCGTCATCGGTGTCTTCTTCTGCAGCATGTGGTTCATGTACGCCGCGGGGCTCTGGTACGGCGGCAAGCGCGTTTCGGAGGACAAGGCCACGCCTGGAAGTGTCTTCAGCGCGTTCTTCGGTATCTTGATCGGCTCCATGGCGATGGCGCAGATCTCACCGAACATTACAGCCGTGGCGCAGGCAAAGGGCGCAGCTGCGGGACTCTACCACATCCTCAGCACGGTCTCAAAGATTAACGCGTCAAAGGACAGCGGCGTAGTTCCAGAGAGCTGTGTAGGTGCGATCGAAGCCATTGACGTAAGCTTCGCGTACCCGAGCCGCCCCGAGGCGCAAATCCTGAACAACTACAACGTGAAGATCAAGAGTGGACAGACGGTCGCGTTCGTTGGCGCGAGTGGCGGAGGGAAGAGCACGCTGATCGCGCTTCTCGAGCGCTTTTACGACCCACTGGCAGGCAAAATCCTGCTCGACGGCCGCGACATTAGCACGCTGAACGTCAGGTGGTTGCGCTCGCAGATCGGCATGGTCTCCCAGGAGCCTGTGTTGTTCGCGACGACGATTTTTCAGAACATCGCGTTTGGAGCGAGTCGAGGCGGGGGCGCAGATGCGGCTGAGCTGGTAACACGAGAGCAGGTTTTGGCGGCGGCAAAGCTCGCGAACGCGCACGAGTTCATCATGACACTCCCGAAGAACTACGATACGCTCGTTGGCGAGAAGGGTATCTCGCTCTCTGGTGGCCAAAAGCAGCGGATCGCGATCGCACGAGCGATTGTGCTCGAGCCAAAGATCCTTGTTCTCGATGAAGCCACGAGTGCGCTGGACGCTGAGAGTGAGCGCGTGGTGCAGGCGGCGCTGAACGACCTCATGGACAAGACCAAAATGACGACGCTGGTGATTGCGCATCGCTTGACGACGATCCGCCGTGCGGACAAGATTGTCGTGCTTGCGGGCGGCTGCGTCGTGGAGGAAGGGCCGCACGAAGAGCTCATGAAGATCGACAAGGGCGTGTACCGTAATTTGTACACGATTCAGGAGAGTCCATCTGACGACGTTGAAGATGGACATGTTGACGAGCGTCCATCGCAGATGGACATTGATGTCGAGCGCAAGCAAAGCCAGGAGTCCTCAGAGGGAGCACTGGAGGATGCTGCTGTTGTCTTGGCTGCTGACGGCCAGAAGAAGAAAGTTAAGCCATACAGCAACTTCTCGGTGCTGAAAGCACTAGCACTTTGCCGACCGGAGCGCAAGTTCTTCCTCTTTGGTTGCCTGGGTGCGGCGATTGTCGGCTGCAGCATGCCCGGGTCGGCGATTCTCATCAGCGGCATGGTGAGCTCCATGACGGAGAAATACATGCTCTTCCATGAGACCAAGGACCGCGTGTACATGGACAAGCTCTACAGCGAGGTGCAGCTCTACGGCGCGCTGTACATCGGCGGTGCGGGCGTGCTGCTCGTAGCGACGGCGATTCAGCAGTTTTGCTTCAAGTACATGGCCGAGAAGCTCACGTCGCGGTTGCGCGACATGAACTTCTCGGCGCTCTGTCGCCAGAACATCGGCTTCTTCGACGAGACGCACAACGCCACGGGCGCGCTCACGGCGGACCTGGCGACGAACGCGACCAAGGTAGCGCTGCTCTCGGGCGACGCACAGGGCCGCGTAGTGCAGGCGATCTTCACGTTCGTGGCGGCACTCGTGATCTCGTTCCTTCTGGGCAGTTGGTTGCTCACGCTCGTGATGCTCGCGGTCTTCCCGCTGCTCATCTTCGGCCAGGTAGTGCGCGTGCAGCAGATGAAGGGCGGCTCGGGCACGGATTATCTCGCGGAATCGGGCGCGCACGCGTCGCAGGCGCTCAGCAACATCCGCACGGTCGTGTCGCTGGGACTCGAGGGCCAGATGACCAGCAAGTACGGCGAACTGCTGCAGGCGCCCATGAAGCACGGGCTGCGCGAAGCCAACGTGAACGGACTTGCGCTCGGCTTCAGCTCGTTCATCGTGTTCGCGGTCTACTCGCTCGTGTTCTGGTACGGCGGGCGGCTCGTGGGCCGCAATGAGATCAGCTTCCAGCAGCTCATCCGTACGCTCATGGCGATCATGATGTCGGCGCAGGGCATCGGCTCGGCGGCCTCCTGGCTCGCGGACGCTGACAACGCCAAGCGCGCAGGCTCGGCCATCTTCACGCTGGTTGAGACACCAGTGCCGATCGACTCGTTTGCGGACGATGGCCTTAAGTTCGAGCAGGTGCAGGGCAAGCTCGAGTTTAAGAACATCCTGTTCAAGTACCCGACGCGCCAGGAGGTGACGGTGCTGCGTCGCTACAATTTGACGATCGAATCGGGCGAGACGGTGGCGTTCTGCGGCCCGAGCGGCGGCGGCAAGAGCACCATCATCTCGCTCATCGAGCGCTTCTACGATCCGCTCAAGGGTCAAGTGTTGCTCGACGGCCACGACATCAAGGAGCTCAACCTGCACTGGCTGCGCAGCCAGATCGGGCTCGTGGGCCAGGAACCAACACTATTCATCGGCACGATCGCCGAAAACATCGCGTACGGGCTGAGCGAAATGCCGAGTCAAGACGCGATCGTGACGGCCGCCAAGATGGCCAACGCCGACCAGTTCATCACCAACTTCCCCGAGGGATACGAGACGCAGGTGGGCATGAAAGGCGAGAAGCTCTCGGGCGGCCAGAAGCAGCGCATCGCGATCGCGAGAGCGATCCTCAAGAACCCGGCCATCCTGCTGCTGGACGAGGCCACGAGCGCGCTGGACTCGGAGAGCGAGAAGGTCGTGCAGGTGGCGCTGGACAAGATCGTGGCGCTGCAGCGGCGCACGACCATCATCATCGCGCACCGGCTGTCGACGATCCGCAAGGCCGACAAGATCTGCGTCGTGAGCGGTGGCAGGGTGGCTGAGCAGGGTTCGCACAGCGACCTGCTCGCGCTGAATGGGCTCTACGCGCGGCTGGTCGCACGCAGTCGCGAGTGAGTAAGGAGTAAGCAGACTACATCCACTCATGACGAGTTATGTCGGCGACAACGAAGAATAATCGGCGCGATACTCAGTACTGAATCAAAAGCGCGCTTTTGATTGATGTCAGGACAGCGCTGACCCTGATGCCTGGGTCATCATGATAATACTAAGAAACCTCCTCTCTATTTCACTCGCATCCATCCGCAATGCCCGCCAGAATCTCCTCACGAACCACTCTTCAACTGGTTCGCCTTGAAGCTTATTCTCGTTTATCAACATGCCGTCGAGATCAAGTCGCTTGCCTCGGCTGTGTCTGGTTCTTGCGCTTACTCCACTGTGCGCATTGCTGTGGACCCTTGAGGTCGATTTCCTGGATTGGCAAGGTGCGAGTAGCAGACTTACACCATGGCGTAGCACGTACTCAGAGACTGCTGAAGAATTCTCCATGCCAAGAAATGCCTCTGGGCAGGGCGTGTTGCTCAGTATTCCATCCTTCCGTCACCATCCGCTCCACAGCACTGCTCCAGACTCTGCAAACTCGAGTCAACCTCCTCTGATCAATGCGAAGCGATGCCAAACGATCGACTTGAACCACGTCGAGAAAGAGTTCTATCGTCCAATGAGCTGTCTGTCACGCCGCAAGATCCAGCGGATTCTTCTCGAGCTCGTGTGGACGCTTGCAGAAGTGCTGGAAGGCAACGGTATCTCCTACTGGCTTGACAGCGGCACGCTACTGGGCTCATATCGCGAGAAGACCGTGATTCCATACGACAAGGATGCGGACATTGGGATCAGCGAGACCTCGTACATCCAGCTGCGCGACAACAAACACGACATCCCAAACGGGTACGAACTCCAGGTGTTTCAGGGCAAGTTCCATCGCCAGGGCACCCGCGACGCTGCGATCCCGAGCCGGTTCATCCACAAAGACTCGGGTCTATACATCGACATCTTTGTATTCCTGGACTCAACGAGTGCCCCGAACTCGTTTGGGCCAGTGCCGTCAGTCTGTTTCTCAGGCTGCTATCGATGTCCAAGACTTTTGACAGGAGACACGGAGTTCAAGATCCCGAGAGACTGGGTGTACCCACTGCAGAGGTGCAGCTTTGGAGGTCGCGAGGTGCTCTGTCCAGCCAAGCCAGAGTTGTACTTGGACTATCTCTACGGACCAGCGTTCATGACCCCCGACTCGCCAAACGAAGAGTGAGAAGACCACCAAACGATTTGAGGAGAATCAGCAACGAACAACGAGAGCAAACATATCAATCGTCATTTCGATGCAAATGAAGAGGTTAGGCTTAGAAATCAGTTTATGATACTACAAATCCGTTTATCCTGCTAAATTTGCCGCGCGCCAAGGTCGGCCACGACGGCCACCATCGCACACCAACTACCAAACTCTGTTGCACAGGAAGACAAGAGCGGTGTATGCGATGCTTTCTAGCTGCTTGCATCAATACATGGACCAACCGTGGAAGTATTATGCTGATGAACAATGAAGCTGGTTACATATTGCTAGCCCAGCCACTTGAAGAAGCGCGTCACCATCGATGGGTTGACAATGTTGTCAAGAATCGCGACAATCTCCGCGTGCTTGTCCACTTTGACTAGCTCGAGGGCTCACTCGTCTGCTATTGCATCTGCGTTCAGCAACAACCTCACAACCGCAATCTCTCCATTCAGAGATGCCATGTGAAATGCTGTCCTATCGTCGCTCGCCTTGGCGTGGACGTTGACTCCATTTTGTAGCAGCACGCGTACGGATTCCAGCTTGCGACTTTGCACTGCAAGATGCAGAGGTGTCAACCCATTCTTACCTCGAATATCGGAGTGAGTACGATGTTGCAGCAGTACTTGAATGAATTCAATATGTGCGCTTGCAATGGAAAGGTGCAGTGGTGTCCATCCATGTCTCTTCTTTGCCTGAAGGTTGGCTTTGTTCGCGAGCAAGGCTCGCACGCACTCGAGTTACGATCAGAGGCACCCAACTACTGTTCACATTTCGTGCGTTGAGGCTAGCTTTGCACTTGAGAAGCTGCTGGATGACCTCAGCATGCCTTTGAATGCCCCACCGTGTAGCTCTGATCTCTTGTTCCCTTCGTCTTTGCGTCGACTTTTGCTTTCTTCTCGAGCAGATCACCCACGCAAGCAAGGTGGTTTTCTTGTATCACAATATACAGTGGCATACGGCCAGCAGAAGCGCGTGCGTTAACGCCAGCTTTGCGTTTCAGTATGCTCTCGATGACGCCCGCGCGCCTATTGATCGCTGCGTCATGAAGCGCGATCCGTTTTTGTTTGCTCATCTTGGCGCGGACGTCTGTGTTGTTCTCGACCAGCGTCTGCACAGCCTCTACTCGCCCATCTCGTACCGCCAGAAGAAGAGGCGTCCGCTCGGCGTCATTTCTTTCGTCAACACATGCACCATGATGCAGCAGCTCCACAACAACAACGGGGTAGTCGTTTGCTGCTGCGTCGTTCTAGAGCAGGATGCACACAGGCTCGAGCTCTTTGAACGCTGTCGCATAGTATAACGGCATTGCTCGAAGACCGTCTCGTATATTGACATCTGCTCCGTGCTGCTGCAGCATCTTGATGACTTCGACATGGTCATACGTCGCTGTGCTGTACAGTGTAATTTTGTGAAGCCACCGGCCATCGTGGCGTGGATGTCTGCCTTGGGCTCAAGCAGCACACGTACGCACTCATTATTCCCCATCAATGCAGCCACATGAAACGCTCGCTCTCTTTGATGATCATCAATTTAGACGTCAGCACTAAGCGTTGGCAGTACCTCAACGACAGCCGTATTACCAGCTTGTGCAGAGAGGTAGAGCGCGCTTCGGTTGCTCGAAGTGCATTTGGTGAGCAATCCACGGTTCGCACGCAGCAGCACGACTGCGATTGGCAGGTGCCCATAGAGTGCTGCAACGTGGAGCGCCGTGCACTCAAATTCTCGAGGCTTGGTAGCGCTCCGCGGTAGAAAACTCAAATTGATGATCACGTTGGAATTCGCACCGCTCGAGAACATATGCGCGGTGGCCTTGGTGGTGCTCATGGTTGCGGCTACCAGGAAAGGCGTCGCACCATTTGTACCTCCGCATTGCAGGCTGGGTAGATATTAATGATCGTAGCGAAGTAGTATCTCGCTCTTTCTGGTCACTCGCGACGGGCACTGACGTGGGTCGAGCAGCTGGAACTGAGATGCACATGCGCTTGGCCAGCAGCTCATCAACTACTGGGCATCGCCGGCAATTCACCGTAGTTGATCAGGTCCCGCACAGTGTCGTTGTACTGTGTTGTCACCCGTCGACTGGCAGAGTTCGCGAAAGTCGATGTCGACGCCTCGATTCGATTTTGAAACACCACTGCGCGTTTCAAATACGTGAAAGACTTAGAGTGCGCGTGCAGTTGATCACCAGTCTCGATCATAGATGCGTTTCACATGTGCCACCAGATTATTGGCGACCTTTATCAGCCTTGATACGTGGAATAGTACACAACACCTCTCTAAAAGGCGTAAACGTTGAAGGCGTAAAAAAGTTCCGCATCAAGTCATTCGAACACATATCCGATATTACATTTTCTAACACTCCTCTCATTGCATCATCCCGTGGCGCATTTCCCACACAGTCTTCCCCCACTATTCATTCGCAAAAAGCCCCCATCCTTCTCAACAGAATGGACCACACGCTCACCGTCAGCAGCTATCGCGATGCCAGCACCAACGACCCTAACGACCACGGCGACGCGTTCTTCGCCGCGCGCGCGTACCGCTGCAAGGACGACCTGATCGCGGCCGTGGTGGAGTACAATCACCTGCACCGGCGCGCCTACCGCGTGGTCACGAGCGACAAGCGGCGCTACCAGGCGCGCTGCGCCGACGACCAGTGCGCCTTCGTTGTGCGCTTCGCGTTCATGTCGACGTTCAAGCCGCCCACGCTCTTCCACCCGCACACGTGCACGGGCGACCTCAATAGCAGCGCCGTCAGCGGCGTGCGCGTGCGCGTCCGCGAGCCGTCCTCAGTACCACCTGCTGCTGGTCCCAGTGGTGCTGATAACACCGCTCGCACTGATGCTAACGCTAATGCTAATGCTGCTGGTTATGGAGACGAGAGTGTTTATCACCCGGCTGACGGCATCAGTGATACCAACAGCAACAACAACAGCAACACTACGGTGATTACGAACCGCGCGTGCCGCGCCAAGCACATTGCGCGGTACCCGGAGGTGCGCGCGCTCGTGGCCGCGCACGGCGACAAGACCAAGACCGCGTGGGTACGCGACGTGCTCGCGGCCCACGGACTCAACGCGACGTACGCCAACTGCTTCCACGCGCGCAAGCGACTGCTCGAGGACTGCAAAGCGGACCCCGTCAGGTTTGCCGAGACGACGAAGAATCTGGCGCCGCTCGCGAGCTTTGGCTTTGGCTCTGGCTCAGGCGTGACTACGATGACGGCTTCAGTCTCGAGTGGTGGTGGTGGTGTCAATGCTGTTGAGACTATGGGCGTTAGTGCTCCAGTGGGAGGACCTAATCGAGGAGCGCCAGCGGCTACGGTTGCTACGCCAGCCAAGAAGCAAAGACTTGAGAGCCCTGCGAAGCAACAGCAGACGCCTACTGAGGAGCCGCAGGGCTGCTGCTTCATCTGTCCGTCAGTAAGCATTGCTTCGTCTTCTTCAACGACAGCTGCATCTACTCCGAAGCACCAGATCCTCCAGTGGCAGGTGCGCGACCAGACGTCTGTCAAGACGTTCTTCGACCTCTACGACGACAACCGGCGCATCGAGATTCTGAAGAGCGGCACGTATCGCCTGCACCTCTACTTTGAGTCGCAAGGCACCCAGGATGAAGCATCAATGGAAAACGGAGATGAGAACGATGGCGCCAAGTACTACCTCATGGTCAACAACAAGCCGCTGAGCGTGTTCAAGGACGAAGAAGCTGATGACGACGCAGCCACTGAGGCATCCCAAGCAGCAACACGTGACGACGTGCCGCTGGGGGTGTTTAACGTCGCGTACGTGCAGCTGAAGAAGTGGGATATGATCGTGCTGCGACACACGCGAGGTACTGAGAGCTCGGCCAACAACAACAGTGAAGTACAGACGCCGTTTGGACGATTTATCATCGAGCTGGTCCAGTGAGCAGCGTTTCGGTGACCAGTATCGCAAAAAGCAGTGTGAAACAAATGAAACGTGAATCGTATTACTGTATGCCGGTCAGTGTGAGCCCGCAAGCTCAAGTGCCTGTCACTTGGAACTCCATCGACATCCTTTAAAGCCCATCAAGGTGAAAGATCTCAAGTCCACGATCGAGAGGTCGTCTCAGATCCTTCTCAGACTGCTAGCGACTTCGTATGAACTTCTCGAAGCTTGACGGACGAAGTTAGTCCGATCTTCATCGTTCTGGATAAAATTGCCAACACGTTTGACGACGCCTCTTGCGACGATCTGCAGCAAAGCGAGCACTTTGCTGAGTTCTGCAAGTACGTATTGAAAGCCTGGCACCAGCTGAAGAACGTCGTCTTCGTGCTTCTCGGCCATGGATCGTTCTTGACATCGTTGGTGGGCGGGTTAGCGCCGTGCTCTAGAACTCTCTACCTACTTTGAGCGGCTGAGTCTC
>JAASGT010001090.1:0-11432 GCA_023334315.1 Globisporangium alternatum | reverse complement strand
GCGTCCAGCCGAACGCGAACACGCGCCCGATCGCCTCCTGGTGCAGCCGCACGGGCGTCGTTGTCGTCGGCTGCTGCGTCGCCATAGTAGTAGTGAGTAGCGCTCGTGCGTTTTGTATCGGAAAATGGGCTGGCCCTTTTTGTACCCAAATGGCCGCACATAACAGCCAAAAAAGGAATACCGGTACAGTACCGGTTTGTCTGAATTCTGGAGTTTTAAACCAAAATAACGCAATCTGTTAGCCAGCTTTTGTGATCAAAAAATGGTGTCACGGCAGAGCTCGCAGCAAGATGCAGTGATGCAGTCACAGTCGAGCTGCTTGGGCTTGAGTTGGAGGTCTGCGCCTGTGCCGCCAGCAGATGCGGAGAGCGCGAGCAGCAGCAGAATGACAGTGTGAAAGCCTTCACTTGGACTCGCGTGCTGCCGACGAACCCCTTGTCTCTTCGCCTCTTCCCCGTCCGCTCACGTGGCAGACGTTGTGCTGAGCAAGCAAGAACAAGCGGGCTATGCGAACTCCGTAGACATCGAGGTCAGCGCCGCAAGCCAACGAGCCTATACGAAAGCTACCCCTCACAAGGCTTGTCTGCCGTGCCATCTCCAGAACCAAGGCGCTCCGTGTAGTCAATCAAACGGTGACGCAACATCTCGATCGTGTTGCATTCCTAGACGCACGCACTCAAGACCGCGATCGTATGGATTGCCCATGTCGGATCATCGACGAGAAACAACAGACGTGGGTCTCCTCAATCCAGCGTACCAAATTATGCAGTACTTGTCAGAATCAGTCGGTCGAGTAGAGCACCTGGATGTCGACCGAAGCGATCACGAACGCGGCGAGTCCAGCGGATGCTAGTTGTGGCACGAAGACACGCTGCTCAACCTTCGCCTGCGCTGTGTACGCCAAGAGTTTGTGAGGCCGAACTCCAGTGGTGACAACCCGCTCTGTCTGAAGCTGCTAGTTCGCCAACACGGATGGACCACCACCTGCTATCTCCAAGCCTTGAGTGCCCTTCAACCTTTCACAAGAGAGTGGTTCGTGCGCCTCGGGACGGTTTGGATCGTCGTTCTTCGCCTAACACGGCAGCTTCGATGGCGGTTCGGCTTGGACTCTGTCCAGCAGTGGTGTTGGTCGCGACGAGAGCAGCAGCGTCTTCGTAAGAGCAGATTATTGCCGGCACTCGTGAGGCGGACAATCCCAATGATGCGGAAGCGAGCGTGATTCCCCGCTCAACTGAAGTTCACGCATAAGTGGACCATCAAGTGATGCCACAGGTGGACACATTCAGTCAATGAAACCGACAAAACCTGTGTCCAGTGGTTGCATTCACTGATATCGCTCACGCCTGCTGCCACCGTCCTCCTCGCTGACTGCGGAGGTGCGCTGGAAGACCAAGAGCTATAGATTGCCTCGACTTCAGGAACTCGCCTCGCCAGACTGCGTCCAAGAAGACCAACCATACGCTTTCTCAAATGATACGCGACCCGCTTCTTTCGAGGACATCTCCAGATGATCTTCGTTGGTCCTTGAAGCTGGCCGAGAAGTGGTTTATTATCTACCACGAAGCATCACTGGCGCAGCTTCTTTGTTGCACATGTGCGAACAACCGACCACACACTTCTTTGCTTCCACGGAGCGACAAGGAGATCGTCACGGACGAGCGTGCAACTTCGAGAGAAGACAGAGAGGAAGACTGCTGCGTTTGTGGGCTGGACGAAGAAGACTTTGATCACGAGGGCAAAGCGTGTGACGAACGCGAGGGAGCTCAGCCGCTTCAATGATATGCCGAGAGCTACTGTGGTGCCTTCTCTCCACAATGAATCGCCGCTGAAAACAGAAATATGCCTTCAATCTCGTCACCAAGCACCGCACGCACCTTTGGCAGACACGGACGGCAATGCCGCTGGACCCGACATCTGGATACGACAGGATCGGCAGACCAGCTGGTTATAGATCACGCCAGTACTCTTGCATCTCGCTCAGACAGACCAAGAAGCCTAGACCCAGAACCGATGTCCAGCTCGATTGCAGCTTCTGAGCAGCATTTGCGCGAGCAGATCTCGACGCGTTTCTCCGCAGCGCCTTGACACTGTGCGATAGCGATATCGCGATGGACGAACCCAGCCTCATGCGATCGAGTCTTCTGGTGCAGAGCGAGTCAGCGCAGCCCTCGTGATACAGGGCAACGTAGACAGCTGTTGGAAGTGACAAACGTGACGAGAGCTTCGCTGTTTAGCTGGAACTGTGCTGCTGTTTCACTGACGAAGCGCGGTGCCGCATCGACAGCAAATATCAAGCAACTTCACAAGCGACGAGAGAGCCGAGAACGTCTGACGGGTGGCTCGCACCCGTTCTTCATTCCTCCAAGCACTGCGCTCACATCACTTGCTCCCCTCTCTCGCCAGCTCATGCCGCCTCGAAGCAGTACAGTCCACCAAAGTGCAGAGAGCCTTGAAATGAAAATCCAAGTGGCGTGCTGTGCCAAGCGGCGAGTGTGCAGGCCACCTCCAACGTCCGCAGCATTTAGTACAATACCTCCTAAATCGAGCAGCGTACTTCGAGTGAGTAAGCGTGTTGGATCAGCTGTCCAAAGGTTGGCGTAAGCTCGCTCATGCAAATGTTGTTGACAGTAGTGTACTGTGGTTTGCTTGAATGCAGAAAATCAGACTGTACCACCAACGCACATTGATCGTTCACCCCCTTTGCCTTCTTCACCTGTATTTTATCTCCATTGGCTTGCACTGTCAGATACACAAACATAATCTTCACAAGATCCGATCCAAGCAAAGCCAGCTCATGCCGAGTCGTGAGATGAGATTAGCAGAGTGTTGTCCTGTAATGCGCAAGGAACGAGCGGAACGCGGCAGGCCGCACCGTGTTTTCAGAGTCCTGGTGGAGCGGCTTGTAATCCAAAATTGTATTGGAAGTTGCGTTATTTCTTTCGCGCCAGCATCATCGAACACTTCTCAATAAGAGGGACGTACGCCCACCTCGGTGGCCCGATCGACCTGACCGAACGCCACCGTGCGACCAGAGAGTGATATTAACCCAACACTTCGATCGAGCGGCTTGTCGGTAATCTCACGGCGCTCTGGCGTCCTAGGACTCGCTTTCTGCTCTGCCAACGCAGCTGTCCAACCCATAGGGTCTGTTAAATACACGATACAACTCTTAGACCTCTTGATCTCGTAACTTGACGCTACTGCAGTCCAACGACACGCATCTAGCTGCATAAGTTGCCTTTAAAGAGACACGAAGCGGGCCTTTGCGTCACCGCCGTCGCCATCTTCGTACTCCTCCTCAAACTCATAGTCGTCGAAGAGCCGTGGTGGTTGTCGGCGCGGCAACAGTCGTCTCGTATCTCGAAGCGCAGTATTCCGCGTTGGAGCACTGAGCGACTCGCGCATACCACTAAAGCCAAAACCACTGCCATCGCTCTTAATCCTGCTGCGACTGCCGCAGCGCTGCTTTTGCTTTTCTTCGGCCTCGTGCTCGTCGGTCAGCAGGTAGCGAACACTGAATTTCACTCGCTCCGGAGAGACGTCCCCAGTATCTTCTTCATAATCAGCATCACCACCGCTGTTATCTCGGACGCGCTGCTGCCCCCTTCTCCGTCGCTGGTGCTGGAGTTCATGGTGGTCGTGAACCACAGCGTTCGAATGCCACTCGCCATTACGTTCAAGTTCATCGTCGTCGTCGCTGTTGCCATTATAAGCGTCTTCTTCTTCACGACGCTCGTCGTCCCTCAACGTAGCGTGCGGTGTCACGAGCGACTGGCACATGAGCTCGGCGACGTCGCTGGCGCTGCCCAAGACCTGCAGCAGCGTCTCCACGAAGTTGATGTCGAGCATGTACGTGAGGATCTGGCCGCGCTCGGAGAACTGGAAGCGCGTGACGCACTGGAACTGCAAATCGCGGTCCACGAGCTGCTCAACGAGGTCCGTTCGGTGGTGCATCGCCAGTGGGAACATGCCGGCGAACCGATCCTTCGAGAAGCGCGCGTGCAGCGTCGTGTGGATGACCACGATCGGGCTCTCGTCCGAGCCCGTGGCCGTGTCCACGCCGTCGATCTCGAGCTGGAACTTGGCGTACGACAGCGTGTGCCGCCGCCACTGCTTGATCACGGCGTCGACACCCGTGAGGTCCCCCCAGACGACCTGCGGGTCCAGCACGCGCTGCAAGAAGTTCTCTTTAAACTGCACGGCCGAGAGCTTGCGCGCGGCCTCGTTGATTGGGACGTGGGCCATCGTGTCAGCGTCCACAACCTCAAGCCCGTGCTTGAAGATCGTGTATAACTCCCGTGTGAGCAGCACGAGCGAGCCGTGCGGACTCGCGCGCGAAAGAAGCGCCTTCTGGCACGACATACTGCGCGAGCGCCGGAGTCGGTCAATCTCGTCACGGAGCTCTCGAATCTGCTGCTTGAGCACGTTCTCGTGGTGTCTGCGCTTCTCGCGGTACCGCCGTCCTCGCTCCGTGCTCGTGCGCGGCCGCGGCTTACTGGGCTGTAATTGCTGCTGGTGGTGTATCCGTGTGAGTGGGTTCACGTGGTGTGGTGCACGGGGAATGGGGACGCGCGGAAGCGATGGTGATGCTGCCATCGCCACCTGTGACAGGGGCTGTGACACTACTGCTGCACAGCTTGTGATGTTCCTGATCAGCACAGGTGACGGCGGTGGCGAGACGTACGGATGCCGTCGGGGCTCCATGGCGCACGAACAGTGTCTCTTGAGCCCAAAACCAGATAATCAGCTGCTGCTGCTGCTGCGCGCGACACGACAGGATCTCAAATGGCCGGCATCAACCATGAAGGGTCCGTTAAACGCTATGAGCGATTGCGACTGGGTGCGAAGACTATAAAGACAGCGAAAGGGGCGCGAGGGAGGGGTTGGGCGGACGGTCGGACGATCGAGTGGTGACCCAGTTTGTGACAAAATGTGCTGGGACAAATACGACCAGCGAGGACAAGAAACCTTTATTAACAACATTTATTTGTTATTATAGAGGTAGTTGTAACCATAACCTTTTTAATGAAATAGCAAATCTTATCAGTTATTATAAAGGTATAATAACCTCCTTAATGGAATCTAGCAAGATTTATTAGTTATTATAGAGGGAGTTGATTACGTATTTTGGTAGATAGATTAGTCATCATATTTTAATTACGAAATTTGGCTAAGATATTGCGTAGTTTCGGTTTTAATGAAAAATCCGGTATTAACTGGGAGAGTTGGCCGAAGAGATGTCGATGAAGATGAGAAGGAATGCGAAATCGTCTTCATTCTTGCGGATGGTTTCGACAATACTGTTAGAAAGATGGCAAAGCACTTCTGACATCGAAGGTTCGCACACAAAGCAAGCCGTGTTGAGCTGATAATTTCTCCCCTTAAAGCGCCTCGGAAAGCCGCAGCTCGCCTTCGTCTTCACAACGTGCAGTCAACTCTGGATCCTCTGGAGGGTTTGTCTTGCAGGCTGTAGCTACAAGAACAAAGTACACGGATAAAAATACACGAATTCAATATTCCGAGAACACGGAGCCTAAATTAATGGATACGATGGCGTTGATGCAGAAGGAAGTGCTGGTAGTACAAACCTTGTAGAATTACTGGAGTCTCTAGCACGATGGCACACGAGGCTGCCGACTGGGATGCGCTCGGCTGGTTGAGATGCAGCCGACCGTACTGCACAGTTCTGTCATCAACAAAGCTCCGCAGTGCGATGTGTGGTCGTGGTTGTCACGAACAAAATCGACGAAGCGAAATGCTGGACTGCGTGAACCGATCCATCACGAGATCGCTGTAGTGTTTTTCAGCGGTGGTGCTCAAGCTGCAATATACAACCACACAATGGTGAAAGACAAAGAAGCTCAGACCATTGGCACACAAACACACCTCACTAATGGACGGAGTACGCACCGCGGTGGATCTCAAGAGAAGTATGAGCGCTAAGGCTGTGCGTGCTGGGCTCAACACTTGGGTGAACTTCACGGAGATTGAGGTCTGTAGTTGTCGTTGGCGAGGATATTGCACAGCGTACGCGTTTGTGCGTGAATCTGCGGTTCTGCTGGACGCCACAGATGAAGTGAGTTGCGTATCCTATAAGCACAACATACATACACACGCAGTAAAGCTAGTGTGACTATCCTTCCTCTGTGTATCTCGCGTGGCTTGAAGCTTCAGCGATCGCTAGACCTCGTATACTTCTACGCTCCTGATCACCCCATCTTGCACGACCACGAGGCTTAATGCTGAAGCCTGGCGTAGCACACGGTAGTGTTTCAACCGCGCGACGATCTTGATTGATGGCACATGTGTGAACGTGAGAGCCTCAGAGTCACAGGAGATGTGTTTTTGTCACCTCTAGTGTAGAATATCCTCGTGGGTGGCTGCAACATCAGGGAGAACACAGGATTATCATCAGAGTACGTACCAAGTGGACACGACCATGTTTCACTCGCCAGTAGGAATCTCTTGTCAATTGCAGCGTCGGTCTAAGCGCGCTTGGCAGAAAGGAACCTGTGGTGCACTGCAACTTGCGATTCGCACTCGAGTCGGATTGCATCACGAACACGTAACGCGGCGTGGTCCCGTACTCTGTCGTTAGCTGGTAGCGCTCTTGGAAAAGCTTAGATTCTGTTATGTGGGTGGACCTTGAGACGGACAGACGACTTCGGTGTTGGAAGAAAACAATTCGACCTCGGATCAAGTTTCGAGAGTAAGACGATCGGTGCTCGGATAGCAAATTGTTCTTTGGATCTCGAACTCACTCGCTTCGGGCTCTTCACAGCCACGTACACAACCCACGCACATTCTCACTGGCTGGATACCAGGATACAACGGAAACTGGAGTATTGGCCACGCCCCCGTTTGTTGCACCAGTTCCCAGATTCTCTACACATAAAAAGGAGTGAGTAGCTGACGCCACCGCGAGCTGCCGAAGTCGACGAAGTCGCTTGGCGTGGTCGTACTCGCGGAGATGTAGAGCCTCATGCTCGTGCGCGACTTCGACGACGGCCAGAAGGTGCGCTCGGTCGACGCGCAGGTCGAGCACCACTGTCAGTTATACTACGGCTGGTGTCTGTTCTGGTAGAACACGAGAAACTCGTGAGGTTCGTGGTTGTGAACAATGGTTGTGGTGGAAGACAAGAGGATCGTAGTGAGTGTGTGCATAGTGATGATGAATACACGGAATGAATTGATTTGGGAATTGGCGAATGAAAGTCCTCGTTTCCTTCGAGCTACTCGAGTGATGGCGATGCCGAACACGCGAGCCATAGCAGCTCCATTGTCGCGAAGGGGTCAAAAGTCCAATAGGGGTTTACAAAAGAACAACGATCGTTCAATATGTGTCTTGGCTAGCGTGACACGATTCAAATATATGTCCAAACCAACTTTACTTAAAAAAGAAGGTCAAAACTGAGAAAATTTACAGTTTCACTCGTAGTTTAAGTAAAATCCTTAGAATCAGATAATAAGATCTGAGACACTAGGGTATGGGTAATCGAAGTGATTTGGAAACGGGCTTTTTCACTTAGAATCAGATCTTTTGCCGTAAAGTCGAAGCAGGGTTCCTTTAACATGCTATTTGGTAGGTTTAGCTTTTAATCATATTACAGATACTTTTTTCGGCGAGTAGCACGTTAAACAGAATTTTTTCAGTCACACATAAAACCTTTCCAAAATGGTCAAGAAAAGTTCCACTGTAAAATCTGACTCAAATGAGAGCAATAATACCCATTCAACAGCCTTCACGCCTGGTCAACGTCTTCAGCATTCTGATCTAATGCAAAGGGCGATCAGAGCAAGACGTGAATGTCTTATTCCATGACCATTTTAGCTGCTTGCTCAGTATTGAAACGAGAAACTTGGAATCACAGATTAGCAAAACGTTGCTGCCTGCAGCTATGGAATAAAGATGCGAATGCGTTCGCAGAAGTGTCGACTTCTGCCTAGAACGAAAGAAGTCCATCAGAGTTGTGCATGGCATGGCTCAGTTGATGCTCTCCGCAACACAGCGCGCTCATGACGACTCAGATTATCGATATTGCCTCATTCTAACTGAGTCACTGTTGTTCTTACTCACTGCCTTCTCGTGAAGTTGTTGATCTTCTCATAGCTGTACGACTTCGCTGATCCTGCCGTCGTCTTCTTCACCGTCTTCATAGTCGTAGTCGTTGTAGAGTGCTGCTCTTGCTATTCCTCGTGAAAGCGGTGCAAATTCGTCCGAGTAGTGTCTGTGGTGAGTAAAGTAGCCACCATCCTCGCCCTGGGTTTCCGATTCACTGCTGTCGCTCAGCAGGTCGTGAATGCTGAGGCTGCGAGCATGGTGGTCATAACCGCGGGACACTTCTGGCGCATAGCCATCGGTATACTCGAACCGTCGCTCGTCGGGCTGCACTGGCGACAGCACGACCGAGTCGGGCGTCACAACCGAGAGCTCCATGAGCTCCGCGACGAGGCGAGTGCTGCCCACGGCCATGACGAGTGCTTCGACGTAGTTCACCTGCACGTTGTACGTGATAATCCGTTCGGTCTCCGAGAACTCGAACCACGTCATGCACTCGAACGTCAGGTCTCTGTCGACAAATGTCTGGATGAGGTCTTCTCGCCCTGCAGCAAATGGAAACATGACTGGAAAGCTTTCGCGCGACAGCCGCGCGTGGACTTTGGTATGAATCATCACCACTGGGTTTGCGTCTGCGTCAGCGATACACTCTGCGCGGCCGAGTTCGATTTCAAGCTGCGAGTAGGACGCCGTGTGTCGGAGCCACTGAGTGATTAGCTCGTCCACGCCGACGAGGCTGCCGTACACCACGTCCGGGTCAACGACTTGCCGAAGAAAGTGCTGCTTATACTGGGCGCTCGCTCGCTGGAGTTCTACTGCCCCGGGACCTTGTTGGTGCTGGTGCTGCTGGCCGGGGTCGAAAACCTCAAGGCCGTGGCGGAAGACCGTGTAGAGCTCTCTGGAAATTTGTACGAGCGAGCCCCAGTCGTTCGTGCGCACCAGCAGTGTGCACTCACGCGTGAGGCTCGTGGTCGATGCGCTCAACTGTGAGATCTGCTCGCGTAGCTGCTGAATGTTCTCCTCGAGCGCGTCCACGTACTGCTTCTGCCGCTGGCGGAAGAGCTGTCCGCGCTCACTGCTCGACTTGGCGCGTGGACGGGTGCGCGTACGCCGTGACTGCCGTAGAGCGGATGGCTGGACCCAGATCGGCATAGGCGGCAGGAACACGCGCGGGGCAGACGGCGGCGCCACGCCGGACAAGCTTGTGTTAACAGGAGCACTTGAGAAAGCAGACGGCATTATGCTGGACGCGAACGGTGCGCTTGTCGTCGCTTGTGGCACCGCCGCTGCCGACGAAGACGTTGAAGCCGAGAAAGCGATGATGCGCCCTCGCGGCTCCATCCCTGCCTTTGTATGTCTCCTCCTCTCCTTAAACACTGCAGCCTCAAGCAGTGAAAGGCGTTCGTTAAATGCTCTAGAGTGGCTGAACGCGAGGCGAGATGAGCTGAGCGCTTGCCTACCTTGTCAGCTCTACTGGACAGGCAGTGCGCACAGGATCTCGCTCGCTCTACTCAGACCCACCGCAGTCCGCAGATAGCGCTGCAAATCAGCACCAGCCAGCGTCCGCAATGTACGATCTTCGTCGTATCGGGCACGTTCTCAAACGAGCAGTGCTCAAAGTAGCGTGTTTATTTTTTCGTGACAGAGGATAGCCTATTTATACCGCCTGAAACCTTTCTATGACGCTGTCGCTACTCGTTACGAGAGGGGTGGAATGGTTGAGTCATAGACGCGCAGTCACACATGGCTTGCGGATTGCGAATCGCCACCCACCCAAACAATCAGCGAATTCGCAATTCGCAAGATGCGCTCATTAACTTACGAGCAGCCGGCCGCGTGTTCGGTCGCATGGTCTCACTGCCAGTTGGTCATGTGCGGTGCCGGCGATGAGTAAGAGATTTTATTGAAGTGTTGTCCTGTACGCTAATGTTCGCTGGGAGACTGTGGCAATGAGTAGAACAGGCCTCGCACCCTTCACTTTCGCTCGGTCGCGTGTCTTTTGTTGGACGCTTCTGACACGCAATACAATGCAAATGCTGTCCTCAACGGTGAGGTTATCAAGAACATGACGCGCGGCAAACCAGCGGGCCATCTTAGGCAAGAGCCGTTGGACAGCAATGCGGCTTGCGACCCAGTACCTGAGGCTTTTGTTACTCGCATCCACAAGCCATTGGTCGGTTCCACGAAAAGATCTGATCAACGCTGCGTTATCACAGATTCTCCTCGCTCCGACAAGCGACAGCTGGAAGAAAGGGAACGACGCACTCAACTGTCGGAAAGAGGCTCAAGACCACAGTTCCAGCAGCTACATAGAATATAGACAAGCAACAGGGCGTCGCGTGTGTCCTCATAGAAGTCCCGACTCACTGTTTGCAGCCTTCATCCATCTCTCGTAATGCGCTGGTACGTTGGTCTCTGTGTAAGTATCTGTGGCACTCGTTCTTCTCGTCCCGATTAGTTTGCCGAGCTCGTGCCCATCGCTGTCACTTGTGTCTTTATGAGTCGTGTTCAGCCCTACAGGACCTGCCAGTGATGCACGGACAGACAAGCGAAACAACGGTTTTCGCAAAAAAACAAAAAGAAGACAAACCAAGGGCCGAAAGCTCTCGTGTGGAGATTGAGCGAGAGTGAGAGCGACAGCGACAGCGACAGCGCTAGTCATTGCTCCAGTCGGTTGGGCGTCGCGCATCACACTGCGAAATCGTAATTGCACTTGACGTTATTTATGATTCCATGAAGAGCGAAAACTAATCGACTTGGTGTTCGTATCTTCTTCAGGTATGCTGCCCAAGAGCTCGAACGCGCTCGTCGTTGCAAATTCACTCACGGAAATGGTTGGGGAGGTGAAGGCGAGTCGAGTCTCGAGGCGAGCTTCGCGATTCACCGATTCGAATATTGGCTGAATCGTTCAATTTCATCAAGATCAGCTGGCTTGTGAAGGGATATCAAGTGCGCGCAGGATACCCAAGAAGATCGAGGTGATCGCGCTGTCAAGGACATGAAGTGAGCATTGAGAATTCTCGACGTCAAGAAACAAGCGAGTGCAACCGGACAGCTCGCCGCGGCACTGCACTGGCGTCTGGTATCTGGTTTCTGCTCGGTGGGCTTAGGTGAAGCGCCACGTTTGCCGTGACCAAGCTGTTTGAGAGAGCGAAGGAGCTCATCTCGGTAAGCCGCGCAACCACAAGCTAGTATAGCGGACATGCAAGGTTATTAGGGGGGAGCAAAGTGCCTAACTTGTTTACAAGTTTGGTCGGACTTCTCTTCTGCCAGAGGGAACTATCCAGCGTCATACTAATCTACATGTGCAGTCGTGGCTCTTACATACCCTAGAATGGAGACTGAGCGAGTATGGATACGATTCGGATGAGCG
>JAASGT010000109.1:0-48946 GCA_023334315.1 Globisporangium alternatum | reverse complement strand
TGTTTTCGTCTTCAAGCTCCTGCACGTGGTCCTCGAGCTCCTTGATGATCTCGTCATTGACAGCAGCAGCATCTGTACCTGGCTCCTGGTTCATGTGCTCCAACTGGAATTGCAGCTCTTGGACCTGCGTCTCCTTCCTCGCGATCGCTCTCTTGAGCTCTCGGGCTTCGTTCTCAGCATGCGCCAAACGTTCCTCCAGGTCCTGAACTTGTGCGCGCAATTCTCGCACCTCGTGCTCGTGTCGTGACACTTCAGCAGACGATTTCTGTGCTGCACCAGCGCCTGAAGTCGCTCCAGCTGTGGTGAGCGTCGAGGACGCGACGCGGAGCTTCTGCTGCAGCCGCAGCTTCTCCTTCTTGAGCTCCGCGTTCTCTGTACGTAGGCTCTCCACCTCACTTTCCAACTGCTCGCGTGCGTCTCGGTGCTCCTTCAGTTTCCGGCGAAGCACGTCCATCTTGCCCGGGGACACTGAGTGTTTCTTGAGCTTCTCGTTCTCCGACCGCAGCTTCTCGATCACTTTCTTCATGTTCTCGATCACTTCTTCGAGCTCCAAGCGCTCCTGTGCTGGCGAGCGAATACTGTTGCTCGTCGCCTTCCCCTTCATTGCCGACTGGCCATGACGTGAACCTTGTTGTTGGAACTGAGACTGCTGCTGTTGTTGTTGCTGCGTGCTTTTCAGTATCGAAGTCCGCCGCTGCATTCGCTTGTACTCGACCCGTAGCGTCTCGAGCTCGAGCGCCATCTCCATCATCTTGGTGTCCTTGAGGATGATTTCCTGCTCCTTGGCTCGCAGCTCGTCACCCAGCACCACCAATTCGTCCTCAACCTCTTGGGAAATGAGAAACTGCTGCTCTTCCATATGCAGGCGTTCAGCTGACTGGCGGTCACCTCTTCTCCTTTCGTCCGACCCTGGCGCTGCTGGAGGTACTCCATGTTGCGATAGACGACGACGTAGGCGCTTAAGATCCGCCTCGTACTTGGTCATTTGCTCCATGAACGCTTCTTCCCACTCGCGCCTCTTGAGCACCAACGTCTCCTGGAGGTACTGGTTCTGGCGCTCGAGCTCGTCGATCTGCTCCTTCGCACTCGCTGACAACGATGTTGTCCCATCCGCACCTCCAGTGGCGGCTACAGTCGCTCGCTTCTGCTCGGCTTTCTTCAGCTGTGTCTGTTCTTGCTGCGCGATCGCCAGTCGCTCCTTGGTCTGCTCCAGCTCCTTCTCCTTCTCGTCGAGCTCGGCGTGCTTTTCCTTGAGTCGGAGCATCAGGATCTCGTTGCGCCGCTGAAGCTTTTTCTCCACTTCCCACTGCTCGCGGGTCTTGCTCGTGATATCCGCCGACACTCGTTTCTCCTCATCGCTTCTCTCGTTTCCTGCGACACCGGCATGAGCAACAGACGACGACTTCGAAGCCTCTCGCAGTGCCATGTTTTGCGCCTCAAGGACGCGCAATTTCTTCTCCAAGTCGTCGACAGCCCGAGCTTCACTCACAACGCGCTCCTTCACCACTCGCTTCAATCGTTCGATCTCATCTTCCAGCACTTTTACTTGCGCTGCATCCTGCGCGACTACAGAAGCCGCTTCGTCTCGCTTCCTTGCTTTCTGTGTATCCGTTCTGCCAGCAGCATTAGCAACAGCAGCTCGCTTGAGCTTCGCCTCTTGCTTCTTTAGTAGCTCGAGCTTCTCCTGCAGAATCTGCACCTGGCTCTCCAGCCGTTCTTTTTCCTCTTTCCACTGCTCTTCCTCCTCTCGATGGTCCTTCTTCTTCCTGCTACTGTTCACACTCGCGACCTGCTGGGCTTTCGCGATCTCCACTGCGTGACGATCTTCGGCCTTGAGAAACTCTTCTTTCAGCTTGATGATGGCGTCACGCAGGAGCTTCATCTTGTCCTCTTTCTTGCCCAAATCGCGCTTGACGAACCCAAGTTGGGTCTCGAGCTGCTTGTTAATCATCTCCTGCTCCGCGACCACGTCCTTGGTCAGCACGATCTCCTCAAGGGCTTCCCCGGCACGCGCCTCGGCGATGTCGCGCTCGTTCTTGAGTACCTCGATCTCCATCTGGAGCTCCTTGATCGTCTGCTTCGCCTTCTCTAGCGAAATCTCCACCTGTTTCCATTCCTTCAGCACGTACTCGTGGCGCTCCTGGGCAGCTTGGATCGCCTTCTTGTCCTTTCCTGTGCGCTCGAGATGCTTGATCGTGTCCATCGCCTCTTTCAGCTGCGAGATCATGCGCTGGTTCTCCTCGTAGAGCTTCTTGTTCAGCTGCGTAGTCTCGAGACGATCCTGCGCTTTCACCTGTGCGGCATCGTGGCGCACCATCACCATTTTCTTCTGATACTCTTGGATCAGCCCATTCTTTTCCTCCACGAGCAGCTTCAAGCTCGCGATTGTCGCCTGCGCGGCCTGCTGCAGCTCAGCCTGGTCCTTCTCGTACAGCCCTACTTTCTTGCGCATCAGAGGTGAGTGGGATCCCGACTGGTTCGACCGCTCTGAGCGCTGGTTGCCTGAAAAAGATCCGTCGCCACCACCGAGAAGCTCAAGCTGCGCGTGTGCATGCTGCAGCTCGATCTCCAGGTCCTCTTTTTCGTTTGCAAACTGCCGTCGACTGGCGTCCAGGTCGCCATTCTGCTTAATGAGCTCCGAGATGCGCGTTTGCGCCGCCTTGAGCTGCCGCATCACATCTCCATTGAGTTTCTTCGTGTCTGCAAGCTCAGCCTGCAACATTTCCTCTTGCTCGAGATACGTCGCAGACTTGGCTGCGCTCTCGAGCTGCCCCATGAGCACGCGTTCGCGAGTCTCGAGCGCTTCAACACGGGACTTGAGCCGACTCACTTCGAGAGACTGACCACCGTCTGCCGACGAGCGCTTGAGATTTGTCAGTAGCGGCAGCTGGGCTTCTTTCTCCTCCAGTTCCTTCTCGAGCTCCTTGCGACGCTCTTGCTCGAGCTTCATCTCCTCTTCGAGCGCATCAAGCCGCTTGCGGAACGCTTCCCACTTCGTGTTGCGCACAGTCAAGTCGCGCTCCTTGACCTGGGAGATCGTGGTCTCCAGCACAGCGACCTGGTTGCGAGACTTGTCACGCAAGTCGCTCAATAGCTTGGAGCGGTTCTCCAGCTCGAGCTCCAGCTGCTGCGCCTTGATCGTCGCGTGCTGCTGGTCCTCGGATAGAAGGTCGTATTTGAGCAGGAACTGCTGGTAGTTGGCCTTCAGCTGCATGAGCTGGTGCTGCAGCTGACCAACCACCGCGTGGTCTTCTGAGGACGCCATGAGATCCCGGAGCTGCTCTTCCTGCGCTTCGTACTTGGACTTTTCTTGAGTGGCCCGCTTCGCTAGCGTGTTGGCCTGGGTGGCTGCCAGCGCCGCAATGTCCTTGTACTTTGCACACTCGCGCGTGAGGCTCTCGTAGAGCTGTTCGACCTCACTGATCCGCTCAAAGAGCAGCGCGTTCTCCTTTTCCAGATCGCTCTCGTACAATTCTAGCTTCCTGGAATCTGTCGCACTCTCACCACCAGCTATAGCAGCGTGCATCGACACAAGTCCCAATGAAGACGCAGCACCGTGACCATTCGCAGCAGTGACTCGTGTGGCTTGGGCTTCTTCGAAATCCTTCACTCGCTGCGTCTGTACCAAGAGCTCGTGCTCAAGCTGACTGATGCGCACCTGAAGAATCGGATCAATCGAGATCTTGTCACCACCCGGAGCTTTCTCCTTCGAACCACCGCTGCTAGCACGCTTCTCCGCGAGCAACACCGCGTTCTCGTGCTGCAGGCGACTCAACTGACTCGGCAGGTCGTACATTTGCACAAACTTGACGTGCATCTCCGAGTATGCTCCACTGAGCGCATTGTACTTGTGCAGCAGCTGGATCATTGCCTGCTCCTGTCTCTCGGCAAAGGTCTTGAGCACACTCTTCTCCAAAGTCCTCTCCATGCGCTCGATGAGCTCGTCGGCACCCTGTTTCCAGCTCTCCAGGTACAAGATCCGGTACTTGAGCGTCTTCTCCATGTCCAGCCAGTCCTGCTCGAGCATCTTCTTCTGGGATTGCGCACCTTGCAAGTCTGCGTGGAGCTGCTGGTACTTTCGCCGGAACCGCGCCTCATTGACTTCGTAGATCGCAGTCTTCCTCGTCAGCTCGACAATCTCGGAGCGCAGTTGCACTTCAGGGTCAGCGACATCGCCCTCGTGGTGTTGTGCAAACATGTACAGACTCGACTCGTACCGCTGGCACTTGAGCTGCAGGTCGCGGTTCTCGTGCTTCATCTCGGCCACCTCTCGCTGCAGATCCTCGTCGCTCTTGGAGTACTCGGTGTGCATGTGAAAGAAATGCTGATACAGCACCGTGTGCTGATCCGTAAGCGACTTGAATGCGTGCTCGTGCTGCGTGAGCTGCTGCTGGAGGTCTTCGTTCTGGGTCTCAGATCGCACGAGTTCGTCCAGACACACGTTCAGCTCCTTCAACACATCGAGCTGCAGAGCCATCTCCTCTTCGCTTTCAAACGCCAGCGTGTCGACAGCAGCAGCAGCGACTGTCTTCTTCCCGTCTGAAACTCCTGTTGACGTTTGCTTGGCGCCTTCCGGTGTGTCGCTTTCGGCTTGCTCTCTCGCTTGCTGCTGGTGCTGCGAATGGCCTTGCAGCTGCGAAAGCCTGCTCTCCAGCGCTTTCGCGACCGCCATCGCAATGCTCTCCGCAGACGCCCACCCGTTTCGCTTCGGACTCGATGCCGATTTTGGTTCCACCACTTCCGTCTCTAGTTTGGGATCCAAGACAGTGCCTGGCGCATCCTTTCGCTCGTCGTCTTGATCATTTGTCCGCCCCGCTCTCGAGTTTGTCTTCGTCTTCTTTGCCTGTTTCACGATATCTTCGTCGTCTGAAGACGACAACGACTCTACATCATCAGCATCGGTCTCTTGGTGAGCTTCTGCACCGACTCGCGCTGTCGTTCTCGCTTCACGTGTTGATAGCAAGTCCCGTCGACTTCGCTGCATCTCCTGCTCCTTCACGATCAGCTGGATCTGCTCTCGAATCGCCCTGATGTCTTCGGTCGCTTCCTTCTCTGCTGTGCGTGGCGTCTCGCTACTCGAATGCACTTGACTGGACACTTGGGCAGCTTGCACCTGAGCCTGTGCGTGCTCTAACTCACTTCTCAACCGAGAGATTTCCTTCACCAGCTTCATGTTCTCAGCATGGGAATTCGCGATCTCGGTCTCGTATTTCACCACCGCGTCTTCACTCAGCTGCCCAGCAGCACTCGAAGAACCCCCAGCGACTCTCATTCCACTCACCTCACCACCTGAGAGCAGCAAGCGCTTCGCGACCTCCGGTGTGTGCTTCACACGATCGATAAACTCCTCCACGAGCTGCCACTGGTCCGTCGTGACACCATGCGCCTCGTACAGCTTGTGACCTGTCAAGCGCGCCTGCTCTCTCAGTTTCTGCAGCAGCCGCACACGGTCGGCCTCGAGCTCCTGGATCTGGTGCTCCATCTGAGCCATCACCGCTTGGTTCACAGCGAGCTCGCCCTTCAAATGGTTCTCGACCGCAATGTCGTCGTACTCAAACTCGACTGGTTTGCCCGTTTCGACCTTGAGCCGCTCGAACGCCACGTGGATCTTGCCCGTCGCCTCGATCTGCTCGTTCAAGTCGTGACGCAGCTTTACGTTCGCCTGCTGCTGCTTCTCGAGCTGCTTGCGCAGCTGCTTCTGGAACTTCATCACGTCTTCCAGCCCAGCGTTCTGCTCGTACTTGGCGTTCCACGTCTGCGCTTCGACCAATTCCTTCTCGAGCTGCGACTGGCGGAACTCCATCTCGTGCAGCAGCTCACTCTGCTCCTTGAGACGTCGCTTGATGTTGGCATTCTCTTGCCGCATACTCACGTTTTGCGCCTGCTCTTTCGCCACGGCACTCTGCACTGCGCTTTCAATCGCTGCATCCACGTCCAGATGTTCCATCAAGCTCTCGAGGTCGCTCTGCTGCTGCAAAAGGCGCTGGTTTAGCTCCGAAATCGTGTTCTTGTCGCGGATGCGGAGTTCCTGGAGCAGCTCCAGCTGCTTCTCCATCTCCTCCGTGTCTGCAGCTAGCGTGGCCTGCGTCACGACCTGTTTCGTGGCATTGCTGGTCCCTGATGAAGCCGACTGCTGCTTTTGCTTTTGCTGCTGCTGGGAGAGCTCCTGTATTTTCTTACGCAGCTCGTCGAGCTCGTTGCGCAGCACCGCCTTCTCCATGTCATGCTTCATCTTGGCATCTCGCAGCAACACCTCCACGTCGCTCTCGCGCTCGTCCATCTCAATGAGCTTGGCCTCCAGGTGCTGCTTCTCGCGTTCGAGCTGCTCGAGTTTGGTGTGCAGCTGCGTGATCTCGATCGTCTGCTCGTCGATCGCGTCCTTATACGCGTTCTGATGCTCGTACATGACCTTCACGAGCGACTCGTTCTCGAAAGCAGCATCGGCTGTCGTGCGCAGCGCGTCTTCGAGCTCGCTCCGCTCGGCGCGCAGCATCTCGTTCTCCTTGAGCACTTTGTACAGCTCGCTGCGCTTGTCCTTGGACTCCTGGTTCATCTGCTCCACCGCGTGCTTGGCGCTCACGCTCGCACTGAGCTCACGCGCATTCGCAACGCGCAGCTCCACGAGCTTTTTCTCTAGCGCCTCGTTCTTGCCGCGCAGCTCGATGCATTCCTGCTCAATACGACTCATGCGAGCGTCTGGCTCGCCACTTGGACGCCCTGCGTCCGGAACAGCCGACGTGCTACTACTAGTAACGCCACTCGCTCGCGCTTGCTGCACTTCATTAAGCTTCGCGCTGAGGTCGCGCACAACTTGGTTCAGTCGCATAATCTCGCTGTCTTTCTCCGCGATCTTCTCGTTGACCATGGTCTGCTCGCGCATGAGCTCCTGGCTGCGCGTCTGCTTCTCGCCGTCCATCTGCGCGATTTTGTCATGAAGCTGCTCGTTTTCGCTCTCGATCTCCTGCAAGTCGCCACGTAGCAGCTCGAGCTCTTCGCGCAGTGAGATGCAGTCCGGTCGCGCGCACCGCGTTGATGCGGACGCTGCCGCGGCTGAGATTGGTTCCGTCATGATGCGCAGCTAGAGACACAACGCTGTACACAGCGTGACTCGAAGCAAGCGTACTGTTTACCTGTCTATCTACACGCACAGTCGCGTACGAATCTTGACGCTGCAGCTGCTGCGGTCACCTCAGAACGACAGAGAAAGTCGGGCGGAGCGGTCGCATCTGCAGCGCATTTGGAGACGTGGAGCAATATTTTGGTGGCCTTTTGCTGTTTCAAAGTCCGAAAAATGCGCGTGTTGCTCGAATGTCGCTCGAACACAAGATTTGAAATGCGGATTTAGACTGACTAAATTCGCTTCCATGCTAGAAGAGCGTGCAATCATTTTGCGGATTTAGATTTAGATCAGCAACATCCGCACCCCACGCGAGCTCTTCCGCAAGTCTACGCAGCCGACTGACAAGGAGAAGTCATGCAATGTGCTGACGGATGCCGTTGCTGCTGATACAACGAATGAGCAAGTGGCTGGACGCATGAACTGGATCGAACTTTGCTTCTATCTGCCAGTCACACTCACTTCCGAGCCGAAGACGGGATGACAACCGAGGATGTCGGTGTCTTGCTGTAGCGACTGACTCACACTTTGCTTGGCGCTGGCGTTGTGTTTCTTCAATCAAGAAGCTCAGCGGTGAGGCTGAGCTGGTTGCTGCGCTTGGCGACATCACGAAGCGAGTCCTCGAAGGTCCACACCCGGCCCTCGCCAGCAATCTCTCCAATCAGCAAGGAAGCGCCTGCGAGCGCAGCCTGCAGTCAGAGCAAGCCTCGTCCGCAAGTCCCATGGTCCATCAGCAAAAGACACCTCCGATGAGGCACCTTCAACTCAAAATCATTGTCTCGTTCTGCTCCTCGTCGTCTTGTTTCGCTTCTTCTCGATCATCAACTCCATCCTTCATCTTCTCTTCTTCGTGCGGGCCATTCAGTCGTTCTGTAGCAGTAGTTTTTTTTTACACCAAGCAGTCCTGTCAAATCCGTTGTGGATTACTTTGATCAACTACAAAAGGGTTATGAACCAGATGGATTCACAGAATTCGGCCGCTTGAAACAGCAGAGCCTCTGCCGTTTCTTGTTTAGGCTTCTCAAAATTTCCTTCTTGTGAAATTGTATTGGTTTTCGAGAATGCCCTTGTTCTTCCATTTGAAGTTACTGCACCTCAAAGAAGTATTGCATACAAATATCAAGTCTAATCACATAATTTCAGTAAAATCGCAGTAGCAAAACAAATTTCTCTCCCGAAAAAAGGGTTTAGCTTGAGCTTTGTATGAAAAATCAGTCCATCGAAGGTAAGAGCAAGAATTGACATCCAAGGTCAGCGACTTTAAACGAAAATGAAAGGATATGCAGTTTAAAAATCTTTTGACAAAATATGTGAGACTTTAAAAGTGCTAAAGAATACCTTCGTATCATTGCTAAAATTATTTGCTGTTATTTGGAACCACGTTGGTCTTTTCTAGTAATTCTTCTATTTTGTGAGTGCTCTCTTTTTTTCGTTCGCTGATCTCATTCGGCCTTGTGTCTCTCTACCAACGTCACACCAGCCGCCTTAGATGCGCCTCGGTGGTGGCGCGTCCCAAGCGAATCACTCAACCAGTCAGTCAGTCCACAGTTGCGAGCCGGAAAGACAGCAGCTCCGACAAGCTGTTGGCCGGTCGGCCAGCTGCAGACGGACATAGCGACTAACAGCAGCGTAAGCGCCCGCGAGCGCACTTCATAGCTGATTGGGACCAGATCGATTCCAGTTCCGCAAACACGGCGACCGATCGCAACTTGGCCATTCACCCATCAAGCCGTCCCCACCCAACGTGCGTAATTGCGGCCGCATTACCCGCGGCCACAAGCAGCTCCACCACGCCTCCTATCGATTAGCATCAGCGTCCGACTGACCTCTATGAGCGACGAGTTCCAGCCCCGCGTGGCTGTACGCGACGTGACGGCGATCCTGCGCGTGCGCGTGGCTGTGACGGACTTCCAGTTCGACGCGTCGATCATGGAGCAGCCCGAGTTCGTCATGGAGACGCGCGTGGTGTTCCGGTGCCAGCAGTTCGGCGGCCGGCCGCTCGAGACGAGCTGGTATATCTGCCGCTCCTTTGGCGAGTTTCAGGGCCTCGACGCGCAGCTGCGGCGCGCGTTCCCGCTGCTCATGGCCAACATCCGCCCGCCGCGCGTGCACAAGCGCCGGTCGTTCTTCCGGCTGCACAAGCGCCAGTCGTTTCTCACGCGCCGCTGCGACGAGCTCAACGCGTACTTAAGCAAGCTCCTGGAGACCTCGAGCATGCGTCTGAGCCGCTTCGTGGACCCGCGCGCGCCGCTCGTGCTGCGCTACTTCTGCGACTACGACCAGGGTTTCGGCCGCGGCACCGTCGCGTTCCAGGCGAATCCGCTCGAGAGCTGCGTGCTGTGTCTGGACCACATCGCTGCGGCCGAGTCTCCACTACAGCCGCACGTCCGATCCCAGTCGCAGTCAACAACACAACGTGTGTCCCTGGATGAGGACGGCAGGCTTGCGTTCGATCAGGTCGCGGATGCGGACGCGTCCGTGCGGTTGCAGGAGTGGGAGCTCAAGCAGCAGCGGGAGCTGCGGCAGGAATGGCGCAGTGGGCGGATGCGGTCCGCGGGCTCGCGCTACGACGAGCTCGAGGCCAACCTCTTGGACGACCGCGCGCGCAACATGGCTATGTGTCCCAAGTTCGAGTGCGCGTGCCAATACTCGTCCTTCCACGTGACGCACAACAAGATGACGCGCATTCTGCGGCAGCGCGGCTTCCGGCAGCTCTATCGGCCGCAGACCGAGGGCGCCACGGCGCTTTATTGCATCCTCTACCAGCTGCAGCAGTACAACGACCTGGACAAGCGCCTCTACGACGCCTTGACGGGCTTCCCGGCCAAGGACGACGCGGACGGCTCGGCCCACGCGCAGCTCTCGCAGGGCGTAGCGATTCTGCGCCAGGCGCTGGCCAACTACGGGCTGCTGCACATTTATGCACTCGAAGCGCCGTTCCAGACCATGGCTGTAGAGCTCAAGAAGAAGCTGCACGAGCTCAAGTCGAGGCACCACCAGCGCATGGGCGCCGTCGAGCTCCAGCTGCTCAGCACTATGCTCGACCTCTCGATCACGCTCATCACGAACGACCACGAGGGCACGGAGCAGCTCATTACGCCTCTGGAAGGCCTCCAGCCCATTCGACACGGCGGACGGATCGCGCTCACGCTCGGGTACATCCTACCTACGGTCTTCAACGTCAACGGGTTCTATCTTCTGGCGGCCGAACAGGAGGACGACGCGGACGAGGGTCCGCGCTCGCGGTCGAGGACGCGGTCCCGGCCCATGAGCTTCCGCGAGATCCAGGACGCCAAACTTGCCGGCAAGGCTGCGGCCAGGACCGGTGGACTACCAACGACGGCAGTCGAAGCGCAGAAGACGGATGAGAGCGTCATGGTCATGCTAGACCCGGGGACGCGACGGCGGCTGTGGCTCGGCGTGGAGGAGATGGACCGGTGCCTCATCGCGCTCATTGACGAGCAGATGCGATCAGAGCTTGCGTGGCTGCAGCCGTACGACCACGACGTGGCCGAGACGCTTAACAAGGCGCTGCTGGACGCCGTCTGGGACGACTGCCAACACAATCCGAACCTCTTCCACTTGTTCCAGCGCCAGGCGCGGCAGTTCGGCAAGGCACGCACGTCCGCGAGCTTCTTCTTCCAGTACCTGGAGGTGGCCTTCGGCATGGAGGGCGCGGCGTACCTCGTGGACTTTTTGCTGCACGTGCTGCCCGAGGAGGAGCTGCGCAAGCAGCTGCTGCGCGCGCGCTGGTTCCGCGTCAGGAGGTATCTAGTGAGGCGCGTGAGCGCTCCGGCCAGGTGAGGTGAAGAAATGAGGGAAGCTGGGTGATTGGGAGTTAGAATAGCGATAGACGATAGTGACGAAAGCAAGGGAAATCTCTGTATAATAATAGGAAACCAAACAGACGTGTACAGTTTGCTCAATGAGACGCCTCGAGTTCTCGAAGCCTCGCTGCGTTTCGTGAGAAACCGTCTGTCTGTCTGCTCGTCTTAGGCGTGGCCAGTTGGATAGAGACTGAGGGAGAAGAAGGCGATATGGAGGAGCTCAAGAAGCGCCACGCCGGCTGGTGCCAGAGCCTGCAGCGCGCCGTGGAGACCGATGGCTGGGGCCAGGTGATCGAGGCCGTCGAGGCCTACGAACGGTATGTATCGTGTCGTGTACTGAAGTATGTGTCTATACAATGGCGCTTGCAGCCGTGAGGTTTCGACTGATACCACTGTGTTCGCTCACAGACTGGCAGCTCAGCTCACGCAGGAGCTGCCGAACTTCCACCAACTCAGCAAGGAGCAGACGGTGAGTGGGTGTCTTGAAGCATTGGAACGTGGGTTTTGAGACTTTACTCGGCTAGTCTCACAGTCCCTGGCTATTCATTACGTAGCGCACAATAGAAAAAGTCGCCGGCTCGCTCGACCTGCGAGCGAAATGCCTCAGCAGCGTGGACGGCGAGCGCGACTCGCCGACGAAGGAGGACATGGAGGACATCCTCGAAGGTGGGGCTGGCTGGTGTTTCTTGGCTCTCTCTGCTGTACTAGCAGCTCATTGACTAACTCACTCAATGGCTCGCCTTGTCTGTCTGTCTGCCAGTGCTCTGCTCCGTGCTCTCGGACGAGCCACAGGTCTTTCCCGCGGACCTGGGCAACGTCAGCCGCCCGGCCAAGAAGGCGTCGACCGTTCAGGTCGTGGACGCGGACGCCGAGAACGACCTGGACGATGACCTCAGCGCCGCGGTTATGCACGTAGCCATGGGGGACGACACGGCCATCAATACGCTTCAGATGGCGCCAGTGGTAACTCAGCGCATTGCCGGCGAGACGTATTTGGACGTGAAGGTCAGCAAGATCGGGCTCAAGGACGCCAGCGTGTACACGAATCCGACGGTCGTCGTCTCGGTCTTTGGTGCGTCAGGAGAGCATTCAGTAGCTCAGCTGAGCTAAGAGTCGTTCATATGTGGACAACATTGCCCAGATACTTACCGTGTTTGCAATGTGATAATGCAGATCGCGATGGCAAGGCCATGGGTGAGAAGCTTGAGACGCAGGTCGGCGGTAAAGGTGGCGACGCGCAGCACGTGTCGTTCGCCACGACTCCGAGCATCCAGCTCGAGACGAGTCTCAAGGACATGGAGGACCGTATGTCGCGCTCGTGTGAACACCTTGTCGTTTGTGTCTGCTTGATGTGGACACTCACCATCACGCTTGATGTTTTGTCTCGCCTTGTCTGTGATTTGCTCATTTCTAGGCGGCGCGGCGATCTTCTTTGAGTTCTACCACTACAAGCCGAAGAAGCGCAAGAAGAGCTGCCGCTGCTGGGCGCTGCTCGAGATGGATGAGGTCGCCAAGGGCGGCGTGCGCGCGCTGGAGCTCTACCAGAAGCCCATGGACCCGCGGCGCAAGCGCATCAACCTCTTTACAGTCAAAGAGCTCTACCTGCACGTCCAGCTCACGCTCCAGACGCCCTGAGAAGAGCAATTGCTCACCTGGCAAAGCAGTATATTAACTAACAAAGGGAGACATCCTATTCGCTCGCACTGTCTATTGATCCAGCTAGGCGTTCTTGGTCGCGGCGAGCACGTAGTCAAAGCCGAAGCGGATCTTCTTGCCGCCGTGGAAAAGCGCGGCGGCGCGCGCCTCGAGCTTCTCGATCTTGCTGTTCATGGCCTCCTGCACGGCGTCGTCGTTGAACCAGATGAATTGGTTCTTGGCCACCTGGAGCTGGCGCTGTACCGTCTCGCGCTTGTAGACGTTCGCCAGCTTGATGCTCGCGTCCACGCGAAAGCCTGCGACCTGAAGCTGCCGCTCGCACCAGCTCATGGGGAACTCGCGGTAGCAGCGGCGGCCGGCGAGCAGGATGCACGCGTCGCGCACGCGCGCCATCTCCTGCACGAGCGCGGCGGCGCTCACGTCGTCCTCGACGTCCGCGTTGGTCGCCACGCACTCGCTCAGCGGCTGGAGACCGACGAGGTAGATGCGGCCGCCGGGCAGCAGGTGGCGCGCGATGCGCTCGATGATCGCGTCCTGGTAGAACGGCGCGAAGCCCTCAATGGCGCCTACCAAGTAATCAGCGATGATGACGTCGAACTTGGTCGTCTCTTCTTCTTTCAGGAACTCGTCGTTGACCCAGTTGCCGGCGTAAACGCGCACGGGGATGCCGGCCACGTGGTCTTTGAACTCGTTCGTGAGCGTGTTGGCCAGCGGGCGCTCGCCCGTGACCGCCACGATCTCGGAGATGCTCTGCGGGTGGCGCGCCGCGAAGCCGAGCAGCCACGAGAGCGAGTGGCGGCCCGTGCCGGCGTCCAGCACGCGGCCCCAGGCCTTGCCACCGTCGACCACGAGCGCCTCGCGGTCCTCGATCCAGCTGAAGAGCCCATCGGTCTTGACGCCGTCCACGACCTTCTTGGCGGGCGGCATTGTTTTCGGCTGTTGTGTGCGTGTGACTTGTGGCCAATTGAGCTCTTCA
The DNA here is from genome assembly GCA_023334315.1 of Globisporangium alternatum. NCBI lineage: Eukaryota > Oomycota > Peronosporomycetes > Pythiales > Pythiaceae > Globisporangium > Globisporangium alternatum. Next base: position 35,370 of record JAASGT010000109.1, on the reverse strand, counting down.
TTGCCTATCAAAAAGAGAGCGCCACGTTTGACTTTCAGTGTCAATTTAGGGTGATTTTCATAAACAGGGCAGCATGCAAACGGGGAGTCAACATGCCACCAGCGGTGGCCATGAGCCTTGAGAACGAGCACCAGACAAGGTTCGTCGGCTGCTTGCCAGTTGATTGATACGCCTGTACTCGTCGTATGTTCTTACTAGAAAACTGCCGTTCATTCTGTTGTTGCTTTAGTTAACCTGTGCGGTGGGAAATGGATCGTGACACCACGCGGGACGCTCAAGACTGAACGTGACTGACTGGCTGCGTACTCACGAACTCACGCTCGAACAAAAAGAGAGCCCACTTGCACGTCACCCCCTCTCGTCTTGGCCCCCTACTTTTCACCATGCCACTCCAAGTCCCTGAGTCCACCACTCGCAAGCGAGGCCACCGCTTCCACTTTGCCTGGCCCCTGTTTACTTCTTCTCCTGGTAGAAGAGAAAGAAGACGCTGAAGAGGAAGACGCCGGCCATCATCGAGAACGCGGAGACGTAGTACGGGTACGCCGCTGGGATGAAGCGTTCGTACTCGTCGTGCTTGTACGGGCGCAGCGACACCTGCGTGGTCGACTGGATCGTCGAGAGTCCCAAGCGGCGGTACATGACGCGGAAGAGGAAGATGCCGTACGTGTCGGGCGCCTCGAAGGTCACCGAAAAGTGGCCCTTGCCGTTGTGGCTCATCGTCTTGCGCACGTGCGGGTCGAGCATCACGAACTCGAGCTGCACGTCCGAGGCCGCAAACGGTACCCACTGGTTGTCCTTGAGCTCGTGGATGTCGAACGAATACGTGAGGTTATCCTTGACGCGGTACACGAGCGAGTCGCGCGCGATCTCGGCGTCCGGGTAGAGCGTCAGCGGCTGGTCGGCGCGCTGCGAGTCCTTGAGCATCTTGTCCGGGCTGCTGCCGTCCTCGCGGTGGTGCTGCACGTTCGTGGCGCGCAGCACGCCGCTCTCCTGGAAGCCCCACTTGGTGATCGCGTCGCTGAAGAGCGCGTTCGAGAACGCATCCGTGAAGTACTTGTCGGCAAAGAGGTCGAGCGAGCCGGCGAACACGAGCCGCGCGTTGTTGCGTGCCTGGATCGCCGTCACGAGCCCAATCTCGTTGCCGAAGAGCAGGTCGCTCTCCACCACCTTGGCCGTGATCTCCTTCACCGGGTTCGCCGAGTACGCGGTCACTGGCGCCACGAGCGCGTGGAAGCCCAGGATGTTGTTCGGCTCGAGCGTCATGCCGATGCCCGAGAACGCCACGGGCTTCTTGCTTTTACCAGAAGCGAGCTTGACGCCCACCACGCGGTCCGACTTGACAAAGTCCGTGGCCGCGATCACCGAGTTGTAGATGTCGCCCTCGTCCTTGATCGGGCTGACGTGGTCCATCACAAGGTTGCCCTTCTTCTCGTACTCGACGCCGCACTCGAGCGCAAAGTCGCGCTGCACTTTCGTGAGCTTCGTGCTGTTGGATCAACGCATTCAATGGGGTAAGGATTAGTGAGAATCACTACGCGCTATCGACGCATACAAGGCATAACAAAGCGCGCGCGTACCTAGAGGCGAGCAGCACGTTGCCGCCGGTCTCGACGAAGTTGAGCAGATCGCTCTTGCCGAGCTTGCCGAGCTTCTTCTGCGGTGAGAAGATCACGAGGTTGTCGAACGTGCGCACGCCGTACTTCTCGAGCGCGAGTTCCGGGTCATTCGAGAAGAACTCGAGCGCGTGTCCGCGGGCTGCAAGCGCAAGTCACATTCACAATCGTCAGTCTTGAAGGCCACGTCACGCGTGACGCCAACGCACGCACCCTCGAGCAGCTGGAAGAACTTGGAGTGCGTCTGTTGCATGTCGAGCGACTCGATCACGACGGCCGTGCGCGCGGCGGCGGCGGCGGCCAGGGCGGCGCATGCGGCGAGCGCCACGAGCTGCAGAACCAGCGCCACGCGTCCCATCTCAATTGCCTCTTGTTATTGTGTTGAGCTGCTCGCCCCCCTTTGAAACGCGATCCAGACAGACAGCGTCGAGGATACGTGGCGATCGGGACTGTAAATTACGAAACTAATCATTTTTGTATAAAAAATGTATTCTTGTATTAATTAATAGCTTTAAATTACACATATATAGACATGGTTTAATGAAGCGTTTTATGCACATGTGACATCGTAAAATCTATATTGTGGTAATAAAAGTGAGATGTAATTTGTATCATTAAACATGATTGTGACTCCAAATGTCCCCAAATAGCTTGGTATTTGTAAGCCATTGTCCAACTAATCGCCGCTTGTCAACAGCATTGCGTGACGTTCACCACGCCATTCCCACACCAAGCCAAGTCTGTGCTGGTACCGCCCTCCGCCACGACGTCCATGGCGGCGCAGCTCGGGCTCCCGCGACCTGACCGGCCCCTCGTGGTGCTTTTGGCAGCCGCATGCGTAGCCTCGACTGTCCTGTATCTATTCACGTTCAGTAACTCACCCCGCGCTGCATGGGTCGCCGACCCACGCCTCAATCACATCGACCTCACGGGCGACAAGCCGCGCGCGATCTGGCGAGACGACGACTTTGAGTGCCTCGGCTGGCGCGCGACGCACAGGTGCGACCCACGTGGACCGCGCGACGTCTCTCGCAACCGCGCGTGTGATCAGCCGCTGCCGAGCGTGAGCGGCTTCTGCGAAGTGCGTAACCGCACGTCCGGCGAGCTCTTCCGCGTGATGCTGTCGACGTGCAGCTCCTGGTGGTGGAAGAAAGTGCCGACGCTCACGTGCAACGACGCGCGGCGCTTCACAGACTTTAGCATCCGCGCGGCACAGTACCAGCATCCAGTGCCGCCACCGCTTGCACTCGCACCGGCTCAGAACGATCCGAAGAGACGCGACTACAGCCGCGGCATCGCGATGATCGCATACCCGAAGGTCATCGCGGGGGCGTACGCGATCGTGCGCATGCTGCGGCACCATGGCTGTGTACTGCCCGTGGAGATCTGGATTGACCGTTCGGAGATGCAGGAGACTCACTCAATCCTCATCGAGCTCTCGCGCAGCTACAATGTGGCCGTGCGCGTGATCGAGGATCCGAGCGCAACCAAGTTCCACGCCAAGCCCTATGTGGTCTACCACACGCGCTTCGAGAGCGTACTCTTTCTCGACTCGGACAACATCCCATTGCGCGACCCGACGTACCTCTTCGCCTCGCGCGAGTTCGTGAAGTTCGGCACGGTCTTCTGGCCAGACTTCTGGAAGCCGGCGCTCGACAATCCGTTTAACGTGCACCAGCAGAGCGCGCTCTGGCAGCTGCTCGACATGCCGTTCATCGACATGTTCGAGCAGGAGAGTGGGCAGCTGCTCGTCAACCGCACGCGCAGCAAGGATGCGCTCCACAAGCTCATGTTCTACGCTGCGAACGCACCACGCTTGCTCACGGACTGGGAGCTCGTGTACGGTGACAAGGACCTCTTCCGCCTCGCGTGGCTCAACACGAGCACGCCGTTCTACTTTGGCCAGCACCTGCTCGCACTCGGTGGTCTTTACGACGAGAAAGAGGACTTCTTCTGCGGCCTCGCGATGATCCAGCAAGACCAGCAGGGCGACTTTGTGTTCCTGCACCGCAATCAAGCCAAGCTGAGCGGCCGACGCGACCAGAAAGTGCTCATCACGCATTACCAGAAGTTCACCGGTGGCGACGGTGATGCGTCTTCGTCCAAGAGCCATCTCGACAAGTACCGCGTGCAGTGCAAGCGACATCGTCTGGGGCAAAAAATGTGTTTCTTGCTGAACCCGAAGACGTCCACGGGCGAGCCGACGCCGCTCATGATCCAAAGCCTTGCGGGCTCAAAGTACCCGCAGTTGGAGCAGCGCGCGATCTATTTCTCAATCGAGGGCCGCGGTTTGCTCTCGAAAGCGGAAGAGGCTGAGATCACGGCGATGGAGACAACGAAGCAGCCAGGCGCGAGCGTGCTGCTGTCCATTCTACGAGTTGTGGCTGCGGTGCTCGCTTTGCTGATCATGCTGGGAGCGCTGTGGAAGTTTATTATGTTGCCGTGGGTACGAAGGCGGCGGCAGAAGGATCGGCGCTTCTCGATGTGATCACTTGAACAAGTGGAGTTAGTAGAAAGAGAGCGAGAAAGAGAGCTTTGTCCCTAAACTATGATAAATCCGTACCAAACGTCTGTACACAACCAGAAAGAGCCTTGTGTCGAAGACCCGAGCACTGCTATGATGCATTCTCACCTCAAAGAAAGAGACAATCGACAGCAACAGCACCATGCTACGCTCCGAGAAAGTCCGACATGTTGAGTTTCTGGACCTCAAAGCCGCCGTCTTGGTCTGCGCTGGAGTTGGCTTCAGGAAAGGAGCTTTCTCGAGACTTGGACTCTTTCTTGTCGTTTGAAGCGACGACTGCTGGCTGTGGTTCCTTTCCGGCCTTTTTCTCTTTCTTTTCCTTCTTCTCTTTCTTCTCTTTCTCCTTCTCCGTCTTGGATGATGAAAATCCCTTAAGCTTCGACTTCTTCTTCGCTGCCTGCTTCGCTGCTTTATCATCAGCGACCTTTGCTTCTTGAGTGGACGTTGAGCGCAAGAGCTTCTTCACTTGATCCACAACATCCCTCTGGCTGTCTTCGAAGGAAGGTTCAAGCTCACTGGGGTTCGCTGACGCTCTCGACATGTCGGCAATCAACTGCACGCTGCTGAACTCTCGTTTGATATCGTCCACAGATCGAATACCAGCGCGGCGAAGTTCGCCAGCGTACTTGCTGAAGAAATCCACCAAGTTCTGACAACAACACCAAATTTCGTAGATCTGTGAGGTCAATATCCAAGAGATCACGTAGTCAACTAAAAAGATCTTACATACCTTGAAATCACTCTCGACGACCGCAGCGGTGGCTTGAGCATTGGAGATACAGTGCGTGCGCAGCAGAAGTCGCTTCGTGTACTCCTTGGCACATTGATCGAGACACAGCCGCACCACCTTGGAAAAGAAGAACGAGCCACTGATCCAGCTCCGAAGGTCTGCGTAGTAATCCTCCAGCGTCGCCAGCAGGTTCTCCACCACAGGCTCGCCTTCATCCCATTTCTTCGAGAACCAGAGGCGAGAGGTGTCCTGGTATTGACAGATCATTAGTAAAAGGAGAGCAAGATCCGAGCAGGCATGAAATGCAAACTTACGGGTTCCACTTCACTGAAGATCTTGAGCACGACCAGTTCCGACGTCGAGACGCCGAGCTTCACGATCTCGGTGGAGCTCGTGTCGAGTCCGTCGCCCATGAAAATGTCAAAGGCTTCTTTCTCCTCCGAGTCTCGCTCAGCAAACGAGATTTCTTCCACGAGCTCGGGGCATTTCGACTACAAAGAAAGCAAGTCACACCGTGTCACAACCCAGCCATGTTGCGTGCACACATGTAGAGTTGTCTGATAACCCAGGGCGTACCTGGAGAATGTCCGTGTCGTTGATGAAGGAGCAGAGCGTCTCCACGTCCACCTCCCCCTTCTTCGCAGCAAAGCTTTCGAAACGCGTCTTTAGCTGCTCCATCAGCGCTTCCAAGCAAGACACCACAACGCGTCCAACCAGTCTGCCAGTCAGCCATTCCTGTCCGATCGAAATCTGCGATTTCAAAATGTTGACGATGTCGTTCGGGCGGGTTGACTGGAGCTCGCCGTGAGGTCCAATGACACGCTCTTCCTCGCGGTTCCAGATATTCGTGACCCACATGTGGATCTGTCCCTGAATCTGGTCCAAGTACAGACTCATGAGCATCTGCGACGTTTGATCGAGCACACCGGACGCTCTCGCACGCTTGTACTTGATGATCTCCGAGTTATAGTACTCGATCCATTGCACGAGCTGGAGACGATGCGCGATGCCGATGTCGGGTCGCGTGCAGATCTTTGTGATCTCGTTCTCAAGCAGCGTGTTGTACGTGGTAATGAAGAGCTGCATCACGTCGATCTCGTTCGGGAAACAGGCGACGACATCGGATTGCACGATCTCCAGTTCCATGAGCAAGTGATTCGCAGCGTTGAGGATCGTGTCGAGCGATTTCTGATTCTTTTGCTCGGCTTCTTTCTCAGCAAAGCGGAACATCTCGTCTGCACGGCGCGTGAGGTACGTTGAGATCTCGGTTTTGCATTTCTCGAAGCACGGAGTGTGGATCTCGGGCACTGGCTTCAGGGTGTTGTTGAGATACTCGCGCTTGGAATCCGCCAGCTTCCGGCGCCGCTTCTCCATCAGGTCGAGGATGTGAAACGCATCCGTCAGGCGCTTCTTGTTGAACTGAGCGATCTCGACGCAGTGGTGCATGCATCCCCAGACCTCGCTCTGGATCCGAGTGTCCACGCTCTCGATAGCTTCCAAGCGTGAGCCCATGGAGGCGAGGATGCGTGCTTGCGCTTTGCTTTATCACCATCATATGCGAGCATTTTAGTTACATCGCTCGCAGTCGTCTGAGAAATCAATGCAAGGATAGATGAACTCACCTGTGGCCTAGCTCATCAGTCTTGTCCGTAGCTGACAGCTTCAGCTGCTCAAGAAAGGGAACGCACAATGATCAGACACATTCACTCTGCTTCAAAGAAACAAGGCAAGGTGAACTCACCTCTTGCAGCATCTTCTGCCTCCAATCATCAAACGTCTGCCACCTCAGGTACGCCGACACCACTTCTCCGAGCCGCGCGTCCATCATCTGGTGAAGCTCTTGGATCTACTCGCAGGACAAGAAGCACCGCTCATCAGTTGTATACAAACAACGAAACAATGAATATGTCCAACTTCCATATCACCCACCTTTGCTGGTATCTCCTCGTAGAACACGATCTGGTTCTCGAGCTCCTTGAGGTTGCGCCGCGCGATGCTGATACCGGATGAGAGCTTCTTCTCGCCGAGTTCCTCGTTCATCTTGCGGCAGTTCTGGCTCAGCGTCTCGAGGTTCTTCACGATCTGCGAGACCGTGTCGCCCACCTCCAGCAGCGCGCTCGCGCGCTCGATCTCGTCGACATGCGCCTGCACGAAGGCGTCGAGCTGGCCTTTCGTGCTGTCCTGCTTGACGAGGTAGTCATACTTGATCTCCTGCAGCAGCTGCGAGTTGAGAAGCGACGTGTCCGTCGAGTCCTTGAGCTTCACGCGCAGTACCTCCACGGGGTCACGCGCCTCCTTCTCCAGCAGAGAGATCATCTCGTCCGCGTGGCTGCAACTGCTGCCTAAAGGCAATGCGGAAATGGCGCTGGCGCGCGTCGCTTCATGATCAAAGTACGATTTTACATCATGCATGTGGTACACACCATTTATGTTAGTTTTTGCTTGTTATTGACTTGGGTTTGTATGGGTTTTGCCAAAAAACAAAATTATATTAAAGCTCAAATATGCAATGGCAAAATCTGTATTCAAGATTAGATTTTCGTAGTGCTTTTTTCGAAGTATAAGTGCTTCGCTTTCTAGAAAAGTGTTCTAATTAGTGTGGCACACTGCGCCCTTAGTATCGTGGACACTAATAACTAGGCTTCCAAACAATTCGAGTGTCTTTAGACAGAATTGACAGAATTGGGAACGCCACACACAAGAGCAAGAGCAAGAGGCGACACGAGATGGTGCTGGGGCTGCTGCGCCGCGATGAGGAGGAGCGCGCGCTGGCGTTTGACTTTGAGATGCTGCTGCCGGACGACGCGGACGACGCGATGGGCGGCGACTCGGGTAGCGGCATGGGCGGCGGCTCGTCCGGCAAGAAAGATTTCAAGCGCGGCACTGTCGTCTGTCGCCACTGGCTGCGCGCGCTGTGCATGAAGGGCGACAACTGCGAGTTTCTGCATCAGGTATGTTTACAATGACGTGCATATACTTGCGTTAGCATACGTCTTTGAAGTCGCTGAGAGGTCAATCTATGGCTAACGCGCCTATGTTGTTTCCTTTTGCGATTCCGATCGAATGAACGAATGGTTGGGTTGCTCTCTTTCTTGTGATGTTGCTCCTGATGTCGTTACGCTAGTACGATATGTCGAAAATGCCTGAGTGCCGCTGGGGAATGGAATGTCAAGTGCCCGAGTGTCCGTTCCGTCACGTCCCCGATGAGGAGCGCGTCGAGTGTGCGTTCTACAAGCAGGGGTTCTGCTCCCATGGCTCCAGTTGCCGCTACAGGTGCGTTCCTGTTACTTGATGATATCTGGTAGTTGCACATGTGTCGTTATGGCGCCACTTATGAGTAACCTGCTGACCATGTATGATGCGCTTATTTGTATTATTCACGAGCAGACACATCAAGCTGGCACGTGAGGAGTGTCCGGAGATGGCGGACTTTTCATTGCAGTCGAAAGTCGCGGACGAAGAGAACGTCAAGAGACGGAAGGCGCAGCCTGTCAACGAGTTTTTCAAAATCGCGATCTGCAAGCATTGGGAGAAGATGGGTAGCTGTCCGTTCAACGACGAGTGTCACTTTGCACACGGAGAGAAAGAGCTGCGGCCGTTTCCAAAGGGCGAGAAGGACCCGCGCGAGGCGCGTATGGGAGGAGGCAAAGGCAGTGGCGGCGACCATGGTCCGCGAGGAGGAGGACCACCGCCAGGTGCTGGCTTTGGCAGTAACAACAATGAGCGCGCGCAACCACCTCCAGTCGTCCTGCCGGACGAGAACAAGCTGTGCAAGTACTTCCTGCTTCAGTCACAGAGCTATCACAATCTAGCACACTCGGTGCACTTCAGCCAGTGGTCTGCGCCAAAGGAGATCCAGCAGCAGCTGAAGATGGCATCCGAAACCTCCGACGAGGTCTTCCTCTTCATCACTGTCGGTCCAAGTAAGCATTTCCAGGGTGTCGCGCGACTTGCTCCAGCCGCGATGATCAACGCTGGCGCTGAAGAAGGCGAAGACTTGTCTGCTGGCGTCGTCCCGTACCAGAGCGAAGGAAAGACGCAGTGGTCTGGAGCATTCAGCATCGAGTGGCTTCGTATTTGCGAGTGTCCGTGGGAACGTCTCCAGCAGTTTGAGAACAAACAGTTGCCTGTCCCTGAATGGTACGTTTGTCGCCATTGTCTGATGTTAAAAAGTGCTTGCTGCTTGAACACGATCTCGATCTAACCAGCTGATGTATGTTCATGTGCAGTCCAAACGGTCAAGAATTGGACACCGACATGGGCCATTCGCTCGTGCGACTGCTCTTCAACCAAGCGCAGATTCAGCTGCACTACAAGTCAGTGGAGGATGAGCAACAACTCTCTGGTGGCGCGGAGGAACTGGCCATTCGTCGACGCGAAGCAGCTGAAAGCGTCTTTGGTGGGCCAGGATTTGGCGGTGGCGCCCCCACTCCACGCTGGAAAGTCTCGATGCCAGGCTTCGTGTTTGCGTGCAACAACACGACGATCGACGAGTGCTTCGGGCGAATGGTGTTTGGGCTGGCGAAGGATCAGGAGCAGATGGCGATGAAACATGTCGTTCCTGGCACACCGCTGTTCCTTCTGAACATGTCCGACCGCCACGTGTTGGGTATCTTCGAAGCCGTGTCTCCGATTGTGATGAACATGGCTCCAGGGGCTTTCAGCCAAGCACCGAACGTGCCGTCGCCATTCCCAGTTCAAGCCCGATTCGCTGTGATGCTCAACGCGCCTGCGATGCCAATTGTCGACCCGCAGGTGAAGCTGATCACGGGCGACCGTGGCGTTCGCATTGGACCACTAACGCTCCCAGTTACTCAAGGGCTCGCAGATCTCTTTGCAGAACGCTGTGGAGCAGTTTTCCCGCCGCCGAAGCAGATGCCTGGGATGGGCATGCCGCCACCTCACATGGGCGGACTCGACCCGTCGTTCCGTCCTCCACATGCAGGAGGAGGAGGTCCGGGCGGGCCAAACGCAAGCAGCAGCGCGTCTTTCAGTGCGCCGAAGGATCCGAACGCTCCAGCGCTGTTGGAGAAGATGGTCGTGGGCATCGAGAACGACAACGAGTTCAGCGTGACCCGGCGGATCATCGGCCACTCGGGCTCCAATATGAAGCGCATCAGCATGGAAGCGGGTGGCGGCGCCAAGATCCGCGTCCGTGGACGTGGCTCGGGCTCCAAAGAAAGCGCGCCCGAAGAGGCGAACGAGCCGCTCATGATCCTTGTCTCGGCCGAGAATGAGCGTAGCTTCCGCATCGCCTGCGACCTCACGAACGAGCTGCTCGCGAACATCCACCACGACTACCGCATGTACATCGCGCAGAAGCAGCAGCATCGCCCAGGTCCACCAGTCGCGCACTTCCACGGCGGCGGCTTCCCAGGACAGCACCAGTTCCACGGCCCGCAGGGTGGCTTCGGTGGTGGCGGTGGCTTCCCAATGATGCGAGGAGGTCCGCCAGGCGGTCAGTTCGTCAAGCAGGAGCCGAAATAAGTCCGTCAACATAATACACAGTGGCCTGTGATGAATACGTGTGTTTGTTTATATACGCTCGCTCTCTTTCTCTCTCTTGTCAGCTCTCCCACTACTACGACACGACCTTCTTGGACGGCAACACGTTGGAGATCGACTGCGCGTAGGAGATGAGGCGTTTGACGGACGTGAGGTACTTGCGCTGCGCCTCGTTGTTCATCACGTGCGCCTGCTTGTTGCTATTGATCTTCTCGCGGCCCGTGCGCTCGTGAATGCCGACCATGGTCACACCGATGGGCCACGCCGCGTTGCCGATCGCGAGCTTGATGTACTGGTCGTTGGCCATCACGAACTCGCCCTGTTTGCAGAACTTGACGATCTCCACGAGGTTCGGCAGGATGTCCGAGGGCACCTGGCGCTGCTTGCAGAGCTTGAAGAGCGGCCGGATGTAGTCCTTGCACTGCTTCATGGTCTTGGTCGCGATCTTGCCCTGCGCCGTGCGCTTCACGTGGTCCGGCCGATTCGCCAGGTCCTTCTCCCACGCCTGCAGCATGCCCTTGAAGAAGCGGTACACGAGCTTGTCTAGGTCGCCCTCGTCTTCTTCCTCCTCTCGTGTAGCGTCCATTCCCCCCTTTGTCTTCTTCGTTTCCTTGGACTGGTCCGCTTTACTGCTGTCCTCAAAGTCCTCGGCGTCGTCAGCGGCGTCGTCCGCGTTCTCCGCGTCCTGCTGCTCCTGCTCGCCATGGCCTACGAAGCGGTTGCGGATGCGGTGGCCACCTTCCAGTTCGTCCTCCTGGCGGAACGCGGCGTCATGCTGCGCTTTCCGCAGGCGGTCAATGCGCGCGCGCTCACTTTCGCCAAAGAGCGTGATCGGCTCGCCCAGCTCGCGCAGCCGCTTCTTCATCTCCGCCCACGGCAGCGTGAACGCCGCGTCGTCGTTCTGCTGCTGATCTTCTGCATCCTTGTTATCTGTACTGCCAGTGTTTTGCTGTGTCTCGCCCTCGAGCTTGCGCTTCTTGCTCGCCTGCTGCTGTGCGTCTGTCTGTTGGTTCTTGCCGCTCGTCTGCTGTTTAAGCTGTTCGCTCTGCTTGCTCTTCTCGGCCTCGAACAGGATCGTCTCCACCTCGGCGCGGCGCAGGTACTTCTCCTTCTTCTCGGCCTGCAGTGCCGACACCTCGCGCTTCTTGGCGGCCATCACGCGCATGAGCGCCTCCATCTCGCTCGCCAATCTTTTTTTCCTTGTCGGTTGCTTTTCCCTAATGTAATTCTCCATACATGTTCTTGACAAAGGTAGTACCGTACAATATCTCTAATGAAGAGCGCTCTTGCAATTGAATGTTGTAAAGTACACCCAACGGATTTGGATGCTTTCCAGCACGCATTTCTGACCAAGCGAGATGGCGGAGCTGAAGAACTGGCTGGCCGAGTGGCCCGCCGTGCGCGAGAGCGTCGACGACCTCGTGCTCAGCCTCAAGCGCAGGTGGGGCATGTCTAGCTACTGATAGCTGTTTGTACGGATGATGGGGCTCTGACTGAGTGGCGTGGCTGCTGTTTGTTTGCTTGACAGACAACTGACGGGCTCGTACGACACGGCCAAGAAGACGACCATGCTCTTGAACAAAGTGGTGCGTCTCTGTGTGTGTATCATAACGACAACCTGCGAGTGACTATGGGTGTCTCATCTGTACGATTGTGAATGCGACTCTGCAGCTTGAGACGGTGGAGTGGTCGACTGCCGGCGAGATCATGGACAAGGTCCGCCAGCTGGGCCACATGCTCACCAAGGCGCACTCGCACGGTAACGCCTTCATGACGCTTCTCTCCTACGCATTGGCTACCGCATGGCTTGCTCAGTGTATCACTCGCTTACTTGTGCGTGTGGGCGGCTATCTGCGATAACTAACAGAGCTGGCGATCGGCAACGTCGTGCGTCGCGTGCTCTACATCATCCGCGAGGAGTACATGAGCGCGCTGAAGACCGAGTCCGAGACCAAGTCACTGAACGCACAGCCACCGAAGAGCAGTGGCGGCCCGCCTAACAGCAACCGCAACAACTACCAGTCGCGCTCACTCGGCACGATCCTCACCCCCGGCACGGACACGGACCTCTCGATCCCCATCACGGACCTCAAGCTGGTACGTGCGTGCGTGTCTCGTTGCTTTGGTCGTGTGTGATCTATTAGCCACACAGTCTATCCGTGCTTGGCAACTCACCTTGTGCTGATTGTTTGGCTATGCGCATGCAGTCTGTGAACGAGGGCATCGCTGAGCTCATTGACGAGATCGACAGCCTGCACGTGAACATCGCCGACCAGGCCATGGAGTACATCCACGCAGAGTACGTGCCCTTTATATCAATCATTCAGTCTTTTGCTTGCATGCCCACACCGTATGGTATGAATTAACCCAACAATTCTACACTATCACCACCACCATCACCACCATCATTACAGCGAAGTGATTCTGACGTTCGGCCTGTCGACGTCCGTGGAGGAGTTCCTCAAGACGGCGGCCAAGAAGCGCCAGTTCAAGGTCATGGTCGTCGAGTCGGCGCCGACGCTCAATGGACAGCACATGGCGCACTCGCTCTCGCAGCACGGCATTGACGTGACCGTGATCCCGGACAGCGCCGTCTTCGCGATGATGGCGCGCGTGAACAAGGTGGTGATCCCGGCGGCCGCCGTGGTGGCCAACGGCGGACTCATCGCGCAGTCGGGGCTGCAGAACATCGCGCTCGCAGCCAAGAAGTACTCGGTGCCCGTCGTCTGCGTCGCCGGCCTCATCAAGCTCTGCCCGCTCTACGCGCACGACCTCGACGTGCTCAACGAGCTCATCGCGCCGTCCAATATCTACAACTACGAGGACACGGTCGAGAACGTGAGTGGCCCTTGAGAATGAGCTCTTGCAGACTTTGTGTGCTGATTGGATGACTGACGTGTGGTGTGTATTGAATACTGCAAACCAACACAGCTGGAGGTGCTGAACCCTGCGTACGACTACGTGCCGCCCGAGTTCGTGAGTTTGTATATTACCAACACTGGCGCGCACCAGCCGTCGTACATCTACCGTCTGCTCGCTGAGTACTACTCGCCGCAGGACTACCAGCTCGCGTAGGCAGTCTAGGTAGCGTAGCGATTAGAATGACGTGGGCATCCGTAGGTTCAGTTGTCTAAGAGGTCTGCCAAGCTAAGCTAACTAACTATCCAAGCAGCGAGCGCGCCGAGAGCTTGCTGCTCTGCAGAAACGGGTGCGAGTGGTACATGCGCTGGATGACGGCGAGCTGCTGGGACACGAGCAGCCCTTCCTCAATCAAATCGTTCAAGTCTTCCTCGAAGCGCTCTTGGTCCTCCTCCTGGAAGAACGACCGGTAGTTGTCGAAGATGTCGCGCAGCTGGTGCAGCAGCAGGATGAGGAACCCGAGGTCGCGCACGCCAAGCACCACGTCCGTGTCACCACTGCCTTGTTGCATGGGCGACCGGTTCTGCTTGTTGAGCAAGCGCTCGATGTCGCGCAAGTTGTTGCGCAGGAAGCCCGCGATCTCGCTTGGGTCGTAGAAGAGGCGCTCGCTCGTGCGCTTGTAGATGTACGAGAAGAGGTTGCGCGCGAGCGTGTAGAGTCCCCCGAAGACGATGAACGTGGGCACGGTGGCCATGAGCTGCAGGTTGAGCTGATTCGCGTGCATGAGCTCGTCGATGGCGCCCATGGCCACCATGAGCTCCTTTTTGATGAACTGCACTTGGATGAGCAGCATGCGCACAATGTCGCCCGACATGATGTTCTTGAGCGCGCTCGAGAGCTGTTTCTCGTACTGGAGCGACACGACCGACATGTCCATGTCCCTCATCACGCGCTGGAGCTCCTCCTGGGTCACGTTCGGGTTCGTATCCTTGACAAAGTCCGAGAGCATGCGCTGGAGGCTGAGCTTCGTGTCGAGCAGCGCGCCCGGGTCCTGGATCTCGGGCTTCTGGTTCAGAATCACCTCGCCCACGATCGCTCTTTAGGCAGACAGACAGACACAGTGCCAGTCAGTCAAGTGAATAGGCTCGGATTGGATCAAAGAAAACGTACTGGATGGGCTCGATCATGTGCTCATTGAAAAACTCCTGCAGCGCGACGCGGAAGGTCTTGGCCGCCGCCTGGAACTCTGTCTGGTTGTTGAAAACCCAGATGCCGCCTGTGGCCACGCAGAGACCGGCGACGGTCACGTGCAGCCATCTACAAAGTAGCACAAGAGATACACACAGCAGCAGTGCAGTGAGATAGATACCAGGTCAAGGTTCAATCATATCGGCACTATGTCTAATGTCTCATTACCGCTGGCGTAGCTTGGAGGGGATACGGCACGGCGCCATAGCGGTCTGGAAGCAGGCTGCGAACTGGTCCTGCGCGCGCTTGAAGCGGTTGAGATTCTCCTCGAGGCGCTGCAGAGACGCGAGCACGTCTTCTGCGGTGCTGACGCTGTCTTTGCCGACCGCAAACAGGAGATCGCCTGGCATTGTGTTAGATTTATATATATGCAGTAATGTACGGTGAGCGACGTATTGTTATTGCCTGAGCGTCGAGAGTACAGCGACGTACCCAGTTCGAACGCGATGAACGGCAGCGACTCGACCTTCAGGAATGCGCCGTGGTCACCTTTTCGCGGCGCGACGATGCCAAACGTGCTGTACGTGAGCTCGAGAAGGCGCATGCCACTGCGCATGTCCTGCAGCAGCTCGTCGTAATCTGCGAAGGCGCTCATGGACTTGGTCGTCATCTCCTTGAGCATGCCCACTTTTTTCTGGTGTTGCCAACCAAATGGAGTAGTCATCATTAGTGAATGACAAGCCAATACAGCATTCAATGTGATAGAGAGACGTACTAGGTGCTCCTCCAGCGTGGCCTCGAGGCTGCGGATTTTTTCGTTGATAAAGATGCGCTCCGAGCTGCGAATAGGAAAAAGAAGGACACAGTCAGCACTTCGCGCCCACACAGCAAGCAGCTCATGATGCATTCATTACTCGTACGCTACATACCTCGGCTGGAGCCACTCGAGCGGCCCTTCGAGGATCGTCGCGCGCACCTGGCGCTTGCGCAGTTTCTTCCAGAACGCGATCGTACGCGGGAGCGAGTCGATCGTGCGCACAATGTCGATGAGCGCGTGGTGCAGCGTGTAGGTCGTCACGTGCGCCCAGAGAAGCTTGAGCGCGCGCGCCAGCGTATCTTTCTGCGCCTGTGAGTACTCGAGTGTGCCGTCGATCTCGGCGAACAACCGGTGCTGCTGCAGAAGGTGGCGCACCTGGTGCAGCGCCTCGGCGATGGCGCCCGCCGAGTGACTCGGCACGGGCACCGAGTAGCACTGCGACACGGCCGCGAGCGTCGTGCAGAGCACGTCGGCGTTCGGACACGGCTGAGGTGACTGGCGGCTAAGCACCGCGAGCTCCTTGAGCACGGCGGACGTCACGGGCGCGTTGGTCGCGACGGCGGCGGCGGTGTGCATTGCGCGCGCCTCCTGCGCCTTGTGCAGCAGCTTGTCGGCCACCTGCTGCACGCGCGCGCCCAGCGCCACAGCGTCCATGGCGTCTATGCTTACTCGCTCGACCTTCTCAAAAAGCAGGCAGTCAGCTCCTGCTCAGAAATCCAGAGACCGCGCGCTGGAGTCACCGGCAACGTACACGTGAAGACTGCCGCGTGCTCGCTCGTCCACCGCGTGCTGCAACAAATGCGCTTCTCTGAAAATCGTTTTCCTAAAACTGGGTAGCTGCTCCCTCCACCAAGGTCCGTAAATCGAGGAGTGGACATTTTTGAGCAAAATTTATGAGGCAGCGCAAAACCCACTTTGGGTTTATGGTTATAAAGGGTCTTTTAAACCCGTATCAAGAAAAACGGGTTAGTCGATCCTCATCATTATAAAAATATTTTGTTATACGAAAAGTGCTTTTATTTAAAAAAGACTGAATGATGGTCGTACGCAAACGAGTCAACACATAATCCAAATCGATCCAAAGAGTCTCATGTGGGCAGCACGACGAGCACTCGCGCAGCACGTTGTCGCGCCACGCAAGGCGCTTCAGCACCAGCAGCGCGCCAGCGTACGTCATCTCATCGGTTAGTACTAACGCTTGCATTGTTGTCGCGTCTGATTTTATGTTGTATTACGTCCTTAGAAGTCGAGCTTCCGCGTGCTCGGGCTGCAGCAGATCGCGATTGGCGGCACGGACAAGCAGGCGCTGAGCCACCTCTGGGTCGACATCTTCGGGCTGACCAAGAAGGGCGATTTCCGCAGTGAGCGCGAGAACGTGGACGAAGACATCCTACAGTGCGGCCGCGGCCCGTTCGCCGTCGAGGTGGACATCATGCAGCCGATTGACGCTTCCAAGTCCCCCAAGGTGCACGTGCCGCCATTGAACCACATCGGTCTCTGGATCGACGACCTCCCGGCGGCCGTGGAGGAGCTCACGGCGAAAGGCATGCGCTTCACGCCCGGAGGCATCCGCAAGGGCGCCGCGGGCTTTGACGTCGTGTTCATCCACCCAAAGGGCAACGAGGCGACGCCGCTCTCGGGCGAGGGCGTGCTCATCGAGCTCGTCCAGGCGCCGCAGAATGTGATCCAGGCGTTTGATGCGCTCAAGGAGTAAGGCGGTGTGATGTATACACAGTGCATGTGCTGACGTAGTGAGACGCTGAAGGGCAGAACTAAACGGGCAGAGAAACTATGAGTGAACGAAATCGACGGAGACGCCGTACATGCACACAGAGTTTTGTGTGTTTGCTTGCACGCATTCGTGTGTAACTTCTGGCCGTAAGATCTGGTCTACCAGTTTCATGTGTCTTTGTCTTATGAGTGAGTGTACCGAGCAGCGTTCGTTTAACGTAGCTCTTCGTGACGTACAGCTATCGCGCAAAGCTCGAGCACCATGAGCAGCCGCATGCGGGGCTCATGTACAGGCCCACGCCTGCGAATGGCAGCAAGAAAGTGGTCGCTTTCACGCCCTCTTGTCTGCTCTACTTGCATGCTTCTTGACGTAGACTTCCGTTCTACGAAGCCAATGCATCATTACTGCATCCTGCTGAGCAGTTCGGATCGATCAGCCTTGTTCCGGTCTCACAATCATCTGCTTCGTCTCGTGCCAAGTATTTCGAGGTAGATTCTGCTTTGAAAGAGCTCCACCAACCACGAAAAAAACGCCTGGCAAACAATGGCCAAACACGAAGCGGACAATTTCAACATGCGCTTTTATAATAAAGAGAGATGCAAAGACTACTGGGTTGTGTGTGATACTGGTTGCGACGAGATCCGAGATGGGTGCTTGAGTGACTTGCTTGGTTGGCTCCATGAACGCTTTGGACCCTTCCTTCCTCTCTCGCTCTCGTGCGTGGGTGTGTGGTGGGGTGCGGGTGGACACGAAGCGCTCCTGTCACGCTCGTGGCCCGCTTATTGACAAATCTGCTTGCGTATCCGCCTACCGCCCAGCATACGTCGGTTTCTTCTGCTGGATCGACGACGTGTGGCTGCTCGTGATGCTGCCGATGCCGAAGCTACCGCTGCCCACGGGGAGCGCGGAAGCCATGTGGTGGCCGCTCAAAAAGCACTTGTCACAGATGCGCTGCGGATCCACGAGCCCGAATTTGGGCAGCGCCACGCGGTTCGTCGAGTGGCCGCCGCACACGCTCTGACCGCAGTTCCGGCAGTGGTGGCGCCGCTTCACCATCGTGAAGTACGTCATGCACACGTGGCAGTTCCGCGACTGCTTCCAGCGCGGCGGGAAGCTCGACTGCGCGCGCGGCTTCTTGCCGTTCGTAGTGCTACCATTGTCACCGCCGCGCGGCTTGTCCCACTCACTCTCAACCACAGGCGCTGGTTTCAGCATCCGGTTGATGTCCGCTCTGCCGAGCGACGGGTCGAAAAGGTGGTCGTCGTGGTGGTCCTCAGTCGCCTGCGAGATCAGGTCGTGCTCGCGCTGCTGCAGACGCTGCTCCGTGAGCACCATCGCGCTGAAAACGCTCGTACTGCTCGAGTGGCTGCGGCCGCGCTCGCGCTCCTCTCGCTCGGCGCCCATCTGGTTCGAGTAGATCGAGTACATCGCCTTCGAGTCCGGTTTCGCCTGCGGAAACTTTGGCACCGACATGCCGCGCGAACGCGTGCCTGGCGCATGCAGAGGCGGTGGCGCGTGCAGCGCTCTGCCCGAGTACCGGTCGTCCTCATCCTCGTCCTCTGGGTAGTCTCGGTAGCTGTTGTTGCGGCCGTACATGACCATCTGCTGGTGCGGTGGCTCCTCGACACGGTAGTTGTTGTTGTTGTTGCGCTGCGACTGCTGCTCGTGCTGGTGATAATGATAGTTGCTCTGTGGGGACTGGAGCGGTTGCTGCTGGACGTATTGTGGCTGGCGGTTCTGCTGCTGCTGTTGCTGCTGGAAGTGGAACTGCGGACGATTGTTGTTGTTTATGCCGTGGAAATACGACTGCCCCAGGTCCACCTCGACCGCGGGTTCCTCGTCCTGGCCGCCAGTGTACGCGGCGCGCAGGATCTCCAGCACGCGCTCGCTGCCCTCAGCCTGGATGGCGAGGTCGATGGGCAGATGGCCCGCGTCGTTGCGCAGCTGCACGGCGTGCGGGTTCGCGAACACGACCTTGATCACGACGTCGGCCGGTACGTCCTGGTGCAGGCAGACCCAGTGCAGGATCGACATGCCCGTCGAGTCCGTGCGGTGCACGAGCGAGCGCGACTCGCGCATCGCCGCGAGCAGGTTGTCCCAGTCGCCATTGATGGCATGCATGAAGTCCGGGTCCATGGCGCCTTGTTTGCTTGCTTGCTTGACGGACTAGCTACAGTAGAAGGTTATACTGCTGGCAGCGGGGAGAAGCGACAGCAAGGGGGCAATCAGGTGCTTATGTATCGGCCTGGCGGCGGGCAGGCGCGATGGTGGATGCGGGGAGAAGCGGCGATAGAGAGCGCGTCGGAAGGTGTCGCCCTCGTTCTGCTTTCGCGCGATTGTAACTCTGTCTGACTGTCTGTCCGCGGTTGGGGGAGTTTGTAACTAATGAACCTTGCAAACATGATACATGTGCAGCATGATATCCTGCTATACAGGATGAGCTGTAGTAAATATTGTATGCAGATTTTCTGTGCAAACTTGAAAACTGTTATATATGATACAAATATGATTCACCAATTATATCATGTTTGCAAGGTTTATCAACGGAATTTCAACCGCCAATAACCAATTGGCCAATCTGTCACGCTGGTAACGCCAAGCAACCGTGAAACCTTGAAGAGCTCCTATTTGTGTCAGTGGCTCCATGCGTTCTCTATTGACCTATTGACAAGGCGTGCTTTGTGTTTAGAGAGCCAAGTTGACTGGGGAGTACACGTATGGAGCACGCCCCTGGACGGATGCCTTTGGCTCCACTCTCTTTCTCGTTGAACTGAAGACTGAGCCAGTTTTGTGATCATCAATCCCTTCCCTCGCCCATCCCCAGTTTTCAATGAACGAAATAGCGTGGGCTACACCACTAGATCCTATTCAAGAAGCTGCCCGAATTTCATGTGTGAAACACTATTTCTTGGTCAATGCACAACGAGTGCAGAAACGTGGTTCAATGTGAAGAAGGGAGCGCGCGGGATCTATTAGAAAGAGGTCGAGTGAGTGAGCATGGACGCCATGGACGCCATGGACGCCGTGGCGCTGGGCGCGCGTGTGCAGCAGGTGGCCGACAAGCTGCTACACAAAGCGCAGGAAGCGCGCGCGAGAGGCAACGCCGCGGCCGCGCAATCGCTCACCGAGTCCGTGAGCGACCTGCGCCACGCGGCCGCTGTGCTCGTCGAGCAGAAGCGGCTGCTCACGGTGCGGCAGTCAGCGAACGCTAGTGATGCGGCAGGGCCACCATCGCAGCAGCAACCACCGTCATCCTCTTCGAGAATTCAGGAGAATGGTAGTGACGCAGTGCCGAGAGCGCGTCTGCGCAGGAACAGCAGCGCCAGCAGCGTCATGAGCATGCTCAGCACGTACGAGGTTGGCAGCGTGCACAACGGTAGCGTCGCGGGGTCGGTCGCTGGATCGGCTCACCATTCGCACTCACACTCACATTTGCAGTCACAGCAGCACCAGGAGCTCGTAGCGCGGCTGACGCGCGTGGAGAAGATGCTGGGCAAGAAGAGCGACGAGATGAAGGCGAAGGGGAACGAGAGCGCGGCGAACGCGCTCTTGCAATCGGCCAACTACGTGCGTAACGGCGGCAGCTTCATCGTCGAGCAGCAACACACGATAAACGCGCTGGTGTCCAGTCAAGAGAAATTGCAGATCCAGTGGCGCGCGCTCAGCAAGATTCTCGCGCGCGAGGAACAGGACGAGCGTGACGATGACACCGATGCGAATGTTCTGTCCAAGGTGGCTGCGATCGCGGCAGAGCTGACGACTCTTCGGGGTTTCTTGAAGACTGCGTTCCCAGAATGTCGAGACCATGGCGAAGTGAGCGAACTGGCGGCGGCGTTGCAGCGCGAGCGTGAAGCTGCGAAAGAAGTCAAAGCAGTGGACGAGAACTCCCAGCAACTCAGCGCAGATGCTGTGAAGGCGCTGGAAGAAGAACGAAATCATCTGAAACAACAGTTAGCGGAAGCGAAGCGCGTCTACGAGGAAGAGTACCTGATTGCGCGCGAGGACATTGAAATCTTGAAGAGCGAGAACGCGATGCTCAAGCGCCAGTTGCAAGCTGCGGAGATGCAGAACATGAAGCAAAACGAACGGGAGCTGCTGGAGCAGCAAGCGACGTATGAAGCCATGATGCAGGCCAAGGAGGAGCTCAAGGACGTCGTGAGTGCGCACAAACAGCAGCTGAGCGACCTCGCGACCCAGGTGGAGTCTTGGAAAACCCAGTTCCACGACGAGCAGCTCAAATTGAACGAAACCTTGGCTGCAAATAGCAAGTACGCTGATCACATAGCGTCGCTAGACCAAGAACTGAAGGCTCAAGAAGAAACGATTGCGGTGTTGGAGAGGACGCTGAAGACGAAGACGTCGAACGAGGCGACCGACGTTCCTCTTCTCGAGAGCGGTATCTTGTCAGACGACGATGTTGCTGTTGAGGTTGATGCTGATCCAGAGAGCGAGGTGATAGCCGTGAAAAAACTTCATGGTACGCATATTGAAGAGCTGAAGGTGTTGCTAAGTGAGTGTGAAGAGAGCCTGGAGAGCGAGCGAAAGACGAGCGCCCAGTTTGCACTCGAACGTGACGCTCTCGTCGCTCGCATTTCAGAGATCGAAAGAGAACACGAAAGCGAACTGAACGCCCTCAAGAGCGATTATGAGAGCCGAGTTGCTGAAATCGAGTTTCAGCGTCAAATCGCTCAGGATGAGACGACCAAGCTGCAGGAAACGCTGGAGAAAGTGGAAATTGAGGGCGAGACGCGGGAACGAATTACGTCGGAGCTGAAGCAGGCGGTCGATGGGTACAGAGAAGAGTGCTTCATGGCTCGCAAAGAGGTCGAGGAGCACGACGTCGTGATCTCACGATTACAGGAGAGTCTCAAGCACAAGGAGGAATCCGTCGACGATGTTCGCAGCCAATTTGAGGCAAAGCTGTCGGCACTTCGCTCGGATGTGCAGACACTTTGCGGGTGTCTCGAGAATGACGTAGATGCTTCTCCGGAGGTTGTCTTGCAAAGTCTGCGCGACCTGGTGCTGCAGAGTGAGTCAAAGTTGCTCCGAGACGCGTTCGTTGTGCAGATGAAGAGGTACACTGTGCTGAAGCAGCAGTTCGACAGAGTTCAAGTGGACGAGCAAGCGCTGCGCGAGATGTCGGTGATGTTCCTCAACGCGTGTGAAGTGACTTTTGTTCACGATGCAGACAGTGCCGTCACGGAGATTGATGAACGGTTCAGTCGTGTGCAGGTGAACGTTGCCAAAGCGTTGGATGAGATCAATTTGCTAAAAGAATCAGTCGAGGAGAAAGTCGATACAGAGCGAACTCTGCAGCAAAAGCTGGAAAAGTTTTCGGAATTGCAGCAACAACTGTCGTCGGCAACGGATGCAGTCCATCGTTTAGAGCAGGAGCTGGAGACTATGGAGGCAGAAAAGGCATCAATCGCATCGGAGCTTCACGAACTCAAGTCGAAGAGCATTGATGGCACTGGCAGAGAAGAAGCTCGTGCACAGGAGATGGAGGCTTTGGAGCAGCGTTTGAAGGATGTTGAGGCTGAGTACGAGCGGTACCGAGGACGCTCGCACACGGCGCTGAAGAAAGTGGAGAAGCGAGCAGAGCTGCTGAACGGCATGCGCAAAGAGAACGAGCAGCTGAAGAAGCAGTTTGCCGACGCAGAGGCGGAGTGTCAACGCGTACTGGAGAGCGAGAAAAATCTGGTTGAGAGCTTGCAAGAAGCCACGCAGTCGCAGAAGATGATGCAAGAGGAGTTCCAGCAGAGAGCAGTCGAGTCGGCAGAACAGGTGGCCACGCTCGAAGCGCAGCTTGTGAAGCTTGCCGAAGGGCAGCAGATTGCAAAGCGCGAGCTATTGGAGGCGAATGAGATGGTGAAGAAGCTGGAGAGAGAGAAATCGGAGCTTGCAGACACGAGAAACCAGTTCTACGAGCAAGAGCGAGCAGCAAAAGAAGCCGAGTTGGTGGATCTGAAGCTACAGTTCCAGGCAAAGGAAGTCGAAGCGGTCGCTCTCGCTGAAGAGATCCAGAAGCTGAAAACCCAGCTCAAGGCTCACACTGCCGAGCAATCGAAGAGTGCGAGTGAAGCAGAGTGTCTACAAGCAAAGCTGCGGGAGTTTGAAAACGCAGTCGCGAAGCTGGAGAGTGAGCTGTCAGCTATTCGAACAACAGAGCAGACAAGCAGCAACGATGCTGACGAGACTGTGAAGAAGCTTCAGGAGGAGCTGAGCAGGCAGCAAGTCGCGTTTGCGGAAGAAAAAGCCACGAGCGAGAAGCAACTTGCAGAGATGGTGTCTCAAGTGAACCAGCTGAAGTTGGAGGCGAAAGCAGCAGAAGACACGATCCTGAGGCTTTCTCAGGAGATCAGCGACGGATCCGTCATTGCAGAATCAGCAGCAACAGTTCAGGAGAGAGTCGAGTCTCAAGCAGCTACAGTGCATGAAGCCGAACTTCTCACCCGTCTCCAGGAAGAGAAGCACACACTCGAGACAAAGCACCACGAGCAAGAGGCACAGATCGCCCAGCTAGTGAGCCAAGCGACAGGCTATGAGCACCGCATCGAGTTCCTCGAAGAGCAGATTGGCACGCTGCAGAACCAACTTGAAGAGGTGGGCAGCAGTGAACACGAGCAGGAATCACTAGCAGCTGCTTCGAGTGTGAACGCCACAAAGGACGACGCCATTCGCGAATTGCGCCGCCAGGTAATCGATTTGCAGGAACAGCTGCAGCATTTCGAAGAAGAGCATGCGGTGCGCGAGTTGGAGCAAGAGCGTGGCGAGCTGGTGGAGATTCAGGCTGCACGCATGGAGCTCCAGAAGAAGAACACACACGCGCTCAACCTTAAGCAACGCAAGGCGCTCGTGACGACGTTTAAGAAGCATCTGCACACAGTCGTGGACGAGCTGCAGCGAGGCCTGGACGAGTACTCGGCTGCGTTCCGAGATGCGTGTGAGTTTCGCGATGCGCACAGCAGGAGGAAAGCAGATTCGGAGGACTCAGAAGCCGCACCAGCAGCGGCGGCAGAGGATGGTCCACTGCCCGCAGAAGGAGCGTCAACTGAAGATGTCCTTCCTGTTGAGAGCTCCCTGCAAAACAACAAGACGCCAGCAGTATCAAGTGCTGACGAGTTTGAAGAGTACCTGGTTATGAACAGCGGCGTGGTGATCAAGGCCGGCGCGAGCTTCAAGTTGCCAGTGTTCTGCGAGAAGAAGGGCTGGCGCGTGGTCTGGACATTCTCGGTCAAGGAGGACGGTGCGGACGTCGGATTTGCACTTGCTGCTGAATCTGCAGACAGCAAGAGCAACGGTGACGACGGTGACCGCAAATTAATTGTGGCACCGGAGCGAGTGAACACGCTCTCGGGGGTCTACAACATCGAGGACGACCGTGGCATGACGCTCATGTTCGAGTGGGACAACACGTTCTCGTGGCTGAACGAGAAGACGCTCGACTACCACGTGTCGGTGCAAGAGCCGCTATCTCCGGAGAAGAAGCAAATTAAAGTCCAGGAGCGATCGCTGCTGAGCAGCTCCAAACAGATTCACGACGGGCTCGCGATCTTGACCGCCGAAGCCAACAGCCGCGCGCAACTGAAAAGCGCCGTTGACCATCTGCGCACCTCCGAGCAAGAGAAAGACGCGTACCTAGAGCAGTTCAACGCGCGCAAGGACGACATTTTGCAGCAGAAGACCGCTCTGCAGCAGCAGATGGAGGAGCTCAAGACCGCACTTAGCGGGATGCTGTCGGAGCAGGACGAGATCGAGGACGACACGCGCACGCTGCTCAAGGTCTGGGACGGCGCAGTTGCCGAGCGCGAGGACGCCGAGACAACCATCAGGCTTGCGGAGAGGAGTCAGTTTGAGAACCTCTCGGCGCAGCTCGAGGCTCAGGTGCAGACACTGGAGCAGGCGCTCCTGTCGTTCCAAGACATCCGATGAAGTTCAAATGGTGCCTCATAAGAGGTGTGTGAGTTGGAGGCAATAGAGAAAGAGATACAAGACGCAAGTGGAGGCTCAGCTAGAGGCTACTTCTTGTTTTAAATACACATGGACGTAGTGGACAAATGGATGGACGTGGGGACGATGCTTACTGGTTGATGGCTTAGGTGATCGTGAGGATGTTCTGCACGGAGCGCGGGATCTCACCGCCGAAGAGCCGCTTGAAGACGCCGACCTGGTCCCAGCAGTGGTGCTGCTCAGCGATGAGCGCGCCCTGGAAGATCACGTACGTCGTGACCGTGAACGTGAGGTCGCTCGACTTGATCGCCATGAGCGCCACCTTCATCGTCGGCGGACAGTCCTCGGACGAGCACACGCTCTCGAGCTGCGCCGGCGACGCGATCTCGCCTTGGATGCGCCACTTGGTCAGGATCTACACAGTTAACACAAGTCAGTAATCTGGCTTCATTATCTGTTTGACATGAAGGCACGCACCATTTCGCCATCCGGCAAGTGGGGCCGGAGCTCGACAATGTCGACCGCGATGGTGGCGAAGACTGAGCGGATCATATTCCAGAGACTGATGGTCTGCAACGGCCCGAAGGCGTCCCACTCGCGCACGCCCACGCCGATGCGGCACTCGTCGTGCCACACACGCGCGGCGTCGCCGACCGTGAGGAAGGACGCGTTGAGCTGCTCGACCATCTCGGTCACGACCTTCGTGCGCTCTGAGAGTAGCCGCTGCGTGTTCTCGCGGGAGCCGCGGCCCGCGATCATCACGGAGCCGTTCTTTCCCAGAAGCAGCGTCTGCTTCAGGTGCAAGTTGTCGCGCTCGAGGCTGCGCACGCGCGCCTCGAGGTCCGTGAGCTTCGTGTGGCGCGACGACGCCGACTGCCGCTCGTTCCCGCTGCTGCGGTCGCTCTGGTTGTCGTCAAACTCGTCGTCTCTGTGTGAATACCGGTATGCACAAGCAGCCATACTGAGTTAGCCTCATTGAGCGTAATGCAATAGCAATGGGATGAAACACAGGGAGAACGCACTCTGGCTGGTTGGTGGCGCCAAAGTCCGCATCGAGTCTCTGGAGCGGGAGCTCAGAGAGAGCGTCGCGCGTGCCATTGTACGCCACCACAGCACGACCTCGAGGGTCCGATGAGGGCAAATCGCCCGCATTATCTCTCCGCACTGCTCCATTTCCAGCTACTGGATGTAATACACACGTTCATCACCCAGTTCTCCGTTAGCGACACCCAACTAGTTGTCATAACGATGAGATACACACAGATAGACGCACCTCGGCTCTTGGTCGCCACCGTGGGCTCGCGGCTGTCGCCCTCCTGGTACGCTTTCCCTGCTGCTAATGCTGATGCTGATGCTGCTCTGCGGGGCGCTGGCGACTGCACACCACCACCTCCTACGAGCCGCGCTCGCTTCTGTTGGCCGCTCGCCCCCGCACGCGCCAACTGATTCCCCTCGTTACCTCCAGCGCCACGCCCATTCACATTAACGCCATTGCTTCCATTGTTGTTGTGATGGTGGTGGTGCGTGTCCTGGTCCTCCACTTCGACGCTGCTGAGGAACTCGGAGATCGCAATGTACTCGGGGTCGGCGAAGCGCCGTTTCGTGGTGGCGTTGCCGCCCGGCGCCAGTGACGCGGCAATCGCTGCCGCCGCTACTGCAGCGCTGCTGTTGGGGTTCGTAGGTGGCGCGCTCATGAAGGCTCTCTATGTGAATGAGTTTGGGAGAACGCGAGCGTGGCCTCGTGAAGACGATGAGCTCCGTTCAAAACGGAGCTCAATGGCTTTTTGAGCGTCTGAACTTGAATATGAATATTTTTGCTTTCAATAGAGCGCTCTCCAACTGTCGATGAACAAACGAGAAGAAGAACGCGATCATTGCCAAGGAAGAGAAGATGACGGACGCGAAGGACGAAGAGCCCGGGTGCTGGCAGAAGAAAGCGGCGTACGTGTCCTGTATAGGGCGACGCTGCTTGTGTGACTATGTACATGTACTAATCTTTGCATTGTCGCCTGTGACGTTCATTCTTGTCACTGCAGCTACGAGCAGTGCTTCGACCAGTGGTACAAGGACGTCTTCCTCCAGCAGAAGGCGGACGGCCAAGCGGGCTGCCGCGAAGAGTACACGGCCTACTGGAACTGCTTCATGGTGCGCCGCTTGTATAGCTTCTCGTGTGGATTATATATGTTGTCATAGTACTGACTGCTGCTGCTGTTTGCTTGTTAAAATGCAGAAGGAGCTACGGAAGGACAAGACGCTCGTCGAGGGCATCAAGGGCGTGATGCCGCCGGACACGAGTAAGCGCTGGACGGCCAACATGGCGGCGCAGGACAAGGCAGAACAGAAGAAGAGCAAATAGAGAAACCCCAGCCCTCGAGAGACAGATGCGTCTTCTTGTCATTCGTTTCTCCGCTGTCGCTCATGTTGCTCTCTGTTGCTTCATTCCGAGTGAATTTCCGCGCTGTCGCTAGCGCGCGGCAACTTCAACGCTACTTTTTCAATATTTAGGCGGAAAGCTTCATCTTGTAAATGAGCGTTCATTCTTCAAACAAGCACCTCGGAGTGTTGATTCTGATTTCTGAAATCAGACGAAAAGGCGCGAGGAAATCAGACAAGAATGTCAGAAAATCAGTCGTTTTTGTGAGGTTTAACACCTCCTATTATTAGCGCTGCACGCCGGCCCACTTGGCCATGATGTAGTCGCCGAAGCAGCCGTTGACGTCCTTGACCGTGCCGTCGAGCAGGTTGTTGAAGCGCGCGACCTGCTCGCCGCGGTTGCCGCCGATGCGATCCCCCAAACTTGGGATCACGGCGTCAAAGTCCGGATAGTAGAAGAAGACCATCGAGTAGCGCTCGCGGTCGTCCGCGATGACGCGGTGGATGGGCGAGACGCACTTGCCGCCCGTGACAAGCGAGAGATAGTCACCGGCGTTCGCCACGATCGTCCCGGGCACGTGCGGCACGTCGATCCACTCGTCCTTGTGGAAGATCTGGAGGCCACCGACCGCGTCCTGCAGGATGAGCGTGAGGAAGCCCCAGTCCGTATGCGGGCTCGAGCCGATGAACTCGAAGCCCTCGGGTGCCGGCTGCCCGAACTTCGCGTACGGGAAGTAATGGAACGCGCGCATGATGGAGATCGTGTCACCCTGTTGGCAGAAGTCGTCCAAGAAACGCGCGTCTGCGTAGAGGCTCTTGCCCAAATGGCGCGACACGCTGCGTGATGCCTGCACCATCTGCGTGTAGAACGCGTTGAGCGTCTCACGCTGTGCGTTGTGCCATTGCGGCGAGTCTTGTGGCCACACGTTGAGGCCCTGGAGACCGTTCTCAAATGACGTCGACGCGGTCTCTTGCTCCCACTCGTAGCCGTAGGAAAAGGCCTCTTTGACCTCGATGCGCTCCTCGCTGCCGCTCTCTTTGCCGATGCCGATGTAGCCGCGCGTGAAGCCCTGGCCGTTCGCCACGACCGGGATCGCCGCCTTCTGCTCGTCCGGCAGGGAGAAAAACGCCTGCGCGCTCGCGAGCGTCGCGCTCTCCAGCGCGCTCGTGATGCCATGGCCTACAACATGCCATCATTATGATGTCACCAGTCCAAATAGTAGACATGTGAGCAACAACAGAGCGCAGCGCATTAACGTACCAGTGAGGTAGCAACACCCGTATTCCTCAAAGGCCTGCGCGAGCTCGTCGCCGTGCGTGTCATCGAGCGAGATGATGGGCAGCGCCTTCTTGCGGGAGACCTTGGCGTTCGCGGCGACAGCGGACGGCGTCCCCATGAAGCGCAATTGCTGCTGGTGGTGTCGGTTGGCGAGGCTGCGCAAAGGCGCGAGCGTCCTGCGCGTCACGAGCTGGCGCGCGCTCCACATGCTCTTGCTGGCGTGTGTGTGTTCTTGTGAATGTGTGTTTTGATGCGCATCGTGACTGTTTTTTTATTTTCTTTGTCGATTTCTCATTTTTTTGCTCAATGCATATTTTAGGTTTTTTTTTCAAAAAACCCAAGTGGGCATCTACCTGAAGAGCCACACGCTACTCAAGATGGCTGCACCGCGGCGCAACGTGCTCACGGGCGCGTCCGACTGGCAGCGCGAGGAAAAACAGAACCAGCAGCGCGACTACGCGGCGCAACTGCAGGAGCAGGTCCGTCGACTGTCACAAAGAATGCTGTCGCCTATGCATTGCTAAATGTGACTGTGTGAGCAGATCCGGCTGAAGAATGCGGCCACGGAGCAGGCAAAAGCCCGGAAGCAGCACGAGCAGCAGCTAGAGCGCGAGATGATGGTGCGGTCATGACGTGCTGAGCTCAAGCAGTACTCATTTGGTATGCAGAAAATACACCACAGACTGACATATAGGCGTGTGCTGTTAGGATCGAGATCGAACTGCAAACTCAAAGCAAAAGCAGCCGCCGCCAGCTCAGCAACAGCAGCCAATGCAGAATGACTCCCACATGGCAATAAACCAGCAGCAACAACAACAGTACCAGTACCAACCGCAGCAGCAGAACCAGTATCAGCAGCAGCAGTACTCGCCAGGCAAGTCTCCGATGCGAACCGCGTCCGAGCCGAAGATGCAGCACTCGACCGCGATCCTCGGCTCACCGTCCAAGATGAATTGGTCTAATAACAGCCAGCAGTATGGACAACAGCAGCAAAACTATGGCGCGCCGCCGTTCTCACTCAACAACAACAACAACATGGGGATGGACCAGCACACGTTCAACACGGGCTCCTTCAATAACGGCGGCAGCATCGGTCCGGCGCACGGGTCGCCACCAAAGTTCCTCACGCCGGCAGCTCCGACATACTCGTATTCGTTTTCTAATGCGCCATCGATTTTCGAGACGCTGCTGCGCGAGACTGAGCAAAGTTCAATGGCGCGTACAGGCAGCAAGTTCCACGAAGCGGTTGAAACGCTGCAGCGCCTGAACGCGGAGGTGAACACTTGTAAGGCATTGATGGATAGGCTCTGGAAGGAACAACAACCTAATGCTTTGCATGCGGGTACTTCATAGATTGACCACACGTGGAAGGAGCGGCGCGGTGCTTCGCAGGTGAGATCACATCAGTTTTTGCAGGAGGCATTTGACGTTCGAGTGCACTGATCGATTTGAAGGAGTGGCTGCAGAGTGGCTACATGAAGCCGAGCTTCGTGTTGCAGCCCGAGCCAAAACCAGCAGCACCAGCAGCAGCTGTGGGGGCTCCAGTATCCCCAGTCTACAAATCTCAGGCATCTCCAAGCAGAAGAAGCTACGAATCCCCAGTCAAGTGTCAGCTCATGCGCACCTCGATGGACTTTGAGCAACAGGTTTGTCTTGTTACCCTCATTGCATGGAAAGCAAGGCTGCGATTGAAAAAATCATTCGTGTTGTCCACAGGAATCTGAAGAGGAGCTGGAGCTCGGAGCTTTTCGAAGCAACCAGGGTCCAGAGATCGGGTATACGCATGCTCACTCTTTCTTTTGTGTCATGTTTGGCTTAGACATTTGTCTGCTGACAATGAGTGTTGTGTGGTGTGTTTGAATGCTTCAGAGGGCTGAGTGGAGTGAGCGTGCTGATCCCGCTGTCGAAAGTGAACCCAGCGGCGTCGTCCCCATCGCGACGGTCCGCCTCGCCACAGAAACTCAAGACCTCGACAACTTCGTTGCGATCTCCAGCGCTTCGCCACCACAGTGAGCTCATGCAGTTCGCAGCAACCGAGTGAAATTAACAGCCACGGTTGTCAGCGAGTTACATCAAGCAAGTGAGATCCCAGCTGATAGCAAACTGCACGGATTTGTTTGAATAAGCCCCTTCCATCAGGGATTGCTTTCTTGTCATTTCCCTGTGGCTCATGGCTGCTGTTCGCCTTGTCATACGTTGGTCATGCTGACTCCTTCGCTCTACTTGTGCCGACGGTAGAGCGAGTCGCCTCTCTCCGGAGCGCCGTCGTTCGGACCTTTGCGAACCTGCGTAATCACGATCCCGAGCGCCTGGATCGCATGTCTCTTCATCTGGATCCCAGGGCAGACCTTCCCACCACACGAGCAGCTAGTGAGACAGAGACATATAATCACAGAGAGTTAGTCATGAGGCTGGCTTTCACATCCAGCATAGCTCTCACCGCCACGCTCGTACCTCAGTCCATCCCAGCACCACTGACCCACAGCGGCGTTGCAGTCGCTGTTCGGACAACGAATCGTCCCCGAGTGGCTCTTCATCAGATTATCCATGAACCAGGACTGCGGCTCGATGAACCACTCGGCGCAATCGAGCATCGCCATCGCTTTTGCATCGGCAGCAAGGAGCGCAGTGACCTGAGCACGCGTCTCGGAGCACTCTTCGTTGTCCTCGTCGCTCGCTTTCTCGATCATGCGGATACTACGCTCCCACGTGGTAGCATTCTCTTTGAGGAAGAGCTCGTGCGGCAGATAATTGAGCTGCTCATGAATGCCATCACCTTCTACAGCAGCAGCCTTGACGCGCTTCTTCTCGTCAATGGCAGCCAAATCAGTAGTCGCGAGATGCTGCTGCTTCAGTTTCTTGTCTTTCGCGTCCTTGAATATGCGCTTGGACGCCGTGAACGCTGTCAGCGTGCGCCAAAGCTTGTCCGCTCCTTTGTTGATACTGGTACCAGTGTTCGTACTTGCGGCGCCGCTGCTGCCAGTGGGCAAGTGCTTCAAGCCGCACTCGTCTTTCGAGTCGTGCTGCTTGGCTTTCTCTTTCTTCAGGGTCTTCAGTACACTTCCACGCACGTCCACGACATCATCAGCTCTTGAGACTCTGTCTGCTGTTCCATCTGAGTCGGAAGCAGCGACTGGCGAGTCCACTGAAGCCGCAGCTGAGCCATTTGCGCGTGGCGTTGACTTTGCAGACCCCGTCGGAGAGCTCACGCTCGGGCTCTGCGGTCGCAGGCGCAGCTTTGCCAGCAGAGGCTTCTTTTTCTTCGCGTCGCCTTCTTTTGGTGCAGGCGGAGGCTGCAAAGTCTCGATCGGTTTGATTCTGACGCCAACTGCAGCGCCTGGTGGCGTCACGCTGTCGTCATTACCAGCTTCCTCAGCGAGCGGCTCATCAAAGCTCGCATCACACTCCTCTTGTTTTTCACGCCGACCTGGAGAAATGCTCGCATCTGCACTGGAGTGGTTGAAATTGGACGTGGGGCTGTGCTGAACGACCGCGCTCGCGCAGAACAAGTGCTCTCCGCACGATTTGCAGCCGAATCTGGAGCCCATGGAGCGCAGCGCGGGGATGAACTGCGTCTTCTTGGACGTGAACGGCAGCGAGAGGCAGAAGCCACTCGGCAGGTTGCCATCAAGCATTCCGCGGTCGTCACAGCACGCCATCGCCGCCTGCTGCTCTCGCTGCTGATGCTGCTGTGAGCGAATGCTGGGCGACGGGTGTGGCGGCGTCCTCGGGATCGCCGAGTGTTGCTGACGATGGTGGTGGTTCTGCCGTCTCTTCTTCTGCAACGCTATCTCCAGGCTCCCGTCCAGACGGTGGTGTCCCAGTGCAGTCAGCTTGGTCTGCAGATGCAGCTGGTGGGCGTCGAAGAAATTGCAGTTCGCTCGCTCGAGACACTTGAGCTGCGTCTCGAAGCCCGCATTGAGCGAGACTACGGGACGAAGCGCCTTCACGTGGCCCGCTGCGGACTCGTAGTTCAGCTTGTCCTTGACCATGAGGTACGAGATCGCCACGGCCGGAGACCGCGATCGCCCTCCCGCACTGTCCATTTCGTAGCACAACAGTTTATCTCGTTAGCAGTCAGCAAGCATGAGTCTATCCACTAAAATCACGGGCTTACCAGTGGACGAGAACCCCTCCTGCGCGGATGCCAGCCTGAATGAACACCGTCGTAATGGGCAGACAGCTGAGCAGGTTCGAGTAGTCTTTGTCACGGATGCTGATACTCAGGTACGTGAAGTCGTCCGGGAACGTCGCGTGCGTGCCGGCGAGGTTGAGAATGTGCGAGATCTTCTTCTCCTTGAGCGCGTCGACGTTGAAGGCTGCGTGGATGGAGCCAACGAAGAGCCCCGGCGCTACCTCCACGGGCACATTGTCCTGCACGATGGACGCCTGGAGCTTGAGGCCCGGCGACTTGCCCATGCTGCTGTCTGTCTACCACCGCCTGCTGAGCTTGTAATGCGCGCGAGGGTCGCCGCGGGAGAAGTGGTCTGGCTGACTGTCTGGGGCGCTTCAAGAACGAATTATGGAAGAAGACGGCACATAGAAATAGATCCGCAAGTTACAAAGCGATGCGCTTGGCAGTTCATCTTGTCTGGTTGTATTTGGGTAGGTCGGTTATGCGCCGTTTCAAAAGATCTCTTCGCACTCAAGAACAACTTCAACCAGGCGAAAGACTCGATACACAGCAGCTAGCATACAGAGAGCAAAAGACGCATTTATCACATGCAACACGCAGATGGAAGGACCAAATGTGTATCTCTCTTCTTCTTGTCTGCTGGCTCAACAGATGAGGTGGCTCATGGTCACGTTCAGGTACGTCAGGTGGTCCACGACGCTCGTGCAGCCGAGCGGCGAGCAGGCATCCGAGCACGTGATGTCTTCTGCGTTCTCGGCGTCGCAGAGCGTGTAGCTTGACTGGAACTGGTCGTAGAAGACCTACCAACATACAGTAAACAGAGTTTTACATTGTCAGCGCCCAGGAGTCAATCAATACAACAACAACGTAATACTAACAACACTCACCTCGCGCGTCGTGTGCTGGAAGCCGACCCACGTGGGCGGCAGATGCGGTACGACATCTCGAAAATGCGTCACGCGGAACATGTCGATGCTCGAGTTGTGCAGCATGCCGCTGAAGTCCGGATTGCCCGCGCGCGGCTCGCCAAACGTGTACAGCGCACCGACCGTGATGTTCTCCATGAAATGGAGCTCAAAGGTACAAATAGCCGCGACTGCTGCACCGAGCGAGTGGCCCGTGACCATGACGGGCGCGTTCGGGTGCATCTTTAGCTGCTTTCGCACGGCGGGGAGGACCTGCGTCGCGACGGAGCGGTACGCCCAGTAGAAGCCCTGGTGCACTTTCACGTTCGGGAAATCCTTGTATGCGCGCTTCTTGGTGAACGTGAAGTTGTCGATCCAGTTCGTGATGTCCATGCTGCCGCGGAACGCCACCACGATCGCATTGTACAGCGTGCTGTAGCCAATGATGCCCTGGAAGTTGTCTCGCGCATCTGCCACGACCAGCGCGCCGTCGATTCGCGGCACGAGCGCGCACGGACCGCAGCTCCAGTTGCGGATGTGCAGCTCCTGGCAGTACGACACGGACGTCACGTGCGCTAGATACAGCGCCGTGGTTTCGTTGTAGGTTGCTTTAACTGGTGTCGCGATTGCCCCAGATACCTCACTTGCAAGAGCGGTCTCGTGTGTAGTGACATCCACTATTTCCCCCGCAATCACCACCAGCGAAAGTATATCCACACACACACTGTCAGCAGACAATACCACATAGTAAGTCAGTATGTCAATAAGAGCTCGTAGCGTACCTGATCGTCGGCGGAAGGATGGCGTCATGATGATCGACGCGTCGTGTTGCCACGGGAAGACGAATGCGCGCGTGTTGAACGCCATCGCGAGGGGGAGAAGCGCGAGGCGGCTGGGCGAGAGCGCCACCAGCGTCGTGACGCAGAGTAGTGCGGTCGCGGCTGCCAGCAAGCACGTCATGCGAGACCCGGCAGGAGCCCCAGGCACAGCCATCGTTGTACCTACTTGCTTCGATTCGCGAATCTCTTTTGTCGCTCGTTGGCGTTCACTTGAAGTTAAACCAATCGGATCGACAAGTACAAGAAGGTACGATACCGGTATTCAAATAACCGCTACCGGTATTACCTTAGCGTGTAACGCCGCTGTTATAGCAAGATTTGTCAGTTATTATAGAGATAGATGCTTAGCTACCTCTATAAATACTGATAAATCAGGTAAATAAATAATTTATCTGATAAAGAGTAGAAGCAAAGAACGCGATGGAATCGAAGCCGAAGCGAAGGAGGAGGCCGAAGCGAAGGAGGAGGCCGAAGAGATGGCGATGAAGATGAGAAGGAATGCGAAATCGTCTTCACCTCGCATCCTTTAATGCCTACCACTGCGAACATGCCCACCGTCACCAGTGGGCGCGCAGCCATGCCTCCACGCCACACCTGCTTCGACGTTCAAGGCGATCGGAAAGAAGATCCGAACGCTCCAGCGAGCCAAGGTCGAAGCCGAGCGTCGGGAACGCCGACACGTACGAGAAGCGGACAGCACGCAGCGATATGACCTTCAGCGAGAGGTGGACGAGCTCGGCAAGCTGGTCAGCAACACCCGCAGCAGCACCAACCACAACAGCAGCTTGCTTCTAACGACCTCCAGCCGCGCCAACCACAGCAGCAGCATCGCCACGAGCGCCAGCTCACGCACCAACTCCAGAAGCATCAACAACAACACCGATTTCTGCTGCATCTACTATCGTTTGAAGGCCAACGTGT
>JAASGT010001089.1:0-11455 GCA_023334315.1 Globisporangium alternatum | reverse complement strand
TCATATACCTCTGGCAGAAGACACGTACTTGGGCATTGCTTCAAACTGCTTACTTGAATAACAATGTTAGCTACATCACCAATGTTGTGTAGCAATCCAGACCCACTTTCAAAAAATTACAAAAATAGACACAACTCAGTGTAAACTCGTGTAAAATTGGCATCTCTCGTGCGGTCACTTTGGCTCGTTGTCGCGCTCGCTCACCCAACGGAAGCAGCGCAGGATGCGGCGGCGCTTGCAGCAGCGGTGCGTGCCTACGTGTTCTTCGTGTGCTATTGTGTATGCACCTGTGTGTTTGTGTAGAGGTGTCGCTATTGCACTCGCCATCAACGAGAGCTTCTCACGACAGTCTCTGCAAGGCGCAAGCAACCATTGCGATCATGCGCTCGATCTGTCTTTACTAATCAGTGCGGTTGTCGTGTACGTGCATGCCCCAATCTGTGTGCCTATAGTGCTGATAGAGGGCAGGACGGTGATGGCCATGCGCATGACGCTGCCGCGCGTAGCGAAGAGGAAGATGCGCTCTTTGTCGCGGCGAGTGGCTCGGAAAGCAGCTCTGGAGGCGCGAAGCGGACTGTGAAGAGGAAGCGACTGCAGCAGAAGACGTCCGTGAACCGACCGAAAGCAACGCGTAAAGAGCGAAAGGCTGATGATATAGAAAGTACGAAGAAGGCGACAGAGGTGATCATCGTTCTAGACAGCGACAGCGATGGTGACGATGGCAGATCAACAGCAACAGCACCAGCAGCTGAAGCAGTACAAATTGACCCTATTTCGCACGAGAAGATCGAATGGGAGTGCCTCAAGTGCACGTATCTGAACGAGACGAGCAGCAGCGTGTGCGAAGTCTGCACGAGCCCGTGTCCAACGCGCAAGCTGCGGAACCTCTCGCAATGGCTCGCGCCTGCAGCTGTGAAGCAAATTTGCGCAGCGCCAACACGTAAGTCAAGCGTGAAGGAGGAAAAGGACAAGAAGAAGCGCAAAGAGCCGTCGTTTGAGGTGATCGACAGCAGTGAGGGATTCGACTTGGAGAGCGATGACGGACGGTCTCAAGTTCGACTTGGCGTTGCTTCGAGGCTGAAGAACTCTACCAGAATGGCAGGAATAACGTCTTCTTCAGCTCAGTCGAATGCGCTTTGGGTTGATACTCACACACCGTCGACTGTGGAAGAGCTCTGCGTGAACAAGAAAAAAATCCAGGAGCTCTCCGAGTGGCTCAACCACAGCGCGTGGCCGCTCTCAACAGCAACAGGAGCGTCGCATTCCTTCCACGTGCGCAAGCGACTGCTCTTCCTCTGTGGACCTCCGGGATCTGGGAAGTCGACTGCTGTGCGGTGCATCGCCAAGCAAATGGGACTCGGCGTGAAGGAGTGGAACGACAACACGAGTGCGGGGAAATTGAGCTACGAGCGCATGTTGCAGGAGCAGTTCTGGACGCACCAGACGTCGGGTGCAGACGATTTCATGGACTTTATCACGCGGTCTGTAAGCTACGCAGCGCTACCTATGGCGCCCGCGGCAACAGGAAGCGAGCGGCGGATTCGAAAGCGAAAGTTGCCAACAAGCAGCCAAGGCCGTTTAGAGTCTCAGTCTCAGCTTCAGCCACAAGCGCCGTCGAGCCAGGTGATTCTGATCGAGAACTGGCCGCAGAACTGGTCGAAACCAGGCTCGGCGTGGGAAGACAAGGTGCAGAAAGTGTTCCGACTCATCGTCGACCCTGCGGGTAGGAACCAGTTTCCCGTGATCTGCATCTTCAGCGACGTGCGCGAGAACAAGATCGACTCAAAGTACCTGGCAAAGCTCTTTTCGCATGAAGTGATGAACTCGCCCTTCACGTCCGTGATGAACTTCAACAGCGTCACCGCAGGTATCATACATATGCTATCTGACTCTTGAAGGATCGTATCAAGCTAAAAATGTTGAGTGCGCTCTCAACTCTGCCATCTGCACAGCTCAATTAAAGAAACAGCTCGCACGCATCGCCGACTCGGAGCACTGCAGCATGCCCCCAACAGAGATCCAACGCGTCATGGACAATAGCGGCGGGGACATTCGGCACGCGATCAATATGCTGCAGCTTGTCGCGCACCAGGGTCATCGACGGAAGCAGCAGAGCTTTCCATCTTTAGTTGCCCAGAAATCCAGAAAGTCCAAATCCGCTGCTGCTGCTGCTACAACCACCAATTCGAAGCAAAACGACGACGAGTCGACATCCACGAATCGCGACGTGTTTCTTTCGGATTTCCACGTCGTTGGGAAGATTTTGCACGGGAAAATGAACAAAAAGACGAGCGAGAAATCTTCCGAGTCGAGCCACGTGGATTTCGACAGAATGGTCGACATGTCGGGGATGACGCTAGAGAAAGTTCTTGAGCTCGTGCACGAGAACTGCGTCAACTATTTCTCTCAAGTGGACGACCTCGGCGACGCGATGGAGCTACTGAGCATGTCGGAGAACATCCTCGCTGAGTCGTACAAGGGCAACGCAAACTCGGAGGTAAGTGCGTAGCGTTCAGAGCCTAGTCGACCTCCATGAATATTGCCTGACCAACCACCACCTGCTTCTTCATTTCGTATACTGAACGACAGGTTTTCAAGCGCGTGCGGGAAGTTGCTCAGGCGATCCTCGTCCGCAGCATTGCGTTGACCAATGAGCATCCTGCGCCCACGGCATTCCGCCCGATTTCTGGAGCACGTGGCTTTGCGACGCGCCAGAAAGTCGCGTGGAAGAAAGAAGACATGCTGCGATTCACGCGCGGGAGTGATGATGGTGTTGGCAGTTTGCTGGATACTTTGGGTATACGCAACTACCACTACCTCTGCAGTGGCGACACGTTCGCATTCGACGTCGAGCCGTACCTCGCGCTCATCGGCAACAGGAGTGGCACTGGGGCCGGGGCTGCGTCTGCAATGGCGGTAGCAAGTGGAACGGAGCTGTTGCGAGAGGAAGTCGATGACGAAATTGAGAGCAGCGACGATGGTGGCGTATGGTGAATGAACACACGCAAATTGGTACGGAAGTCATCCACACTCAGCAATATCTTATCTAATTATCACCAGCGATTACCATTTCTTCGCCTCCTACAATTTCAGTTGCGTACATGTACAGTTGAGTTTATCGTCTACGTGTAGTTTCTTGATCTCAGTCCGCTCTAGAGATCTGGCAGCAACGGTGCTGCTGCTGCTCCAGTGTTGCTCGCCGATCTACGAATCGCCGAGTCGTACTCGCGTCGTCTCGCGAAGCTGCTGTTCTTGAGTTTGTCAGCCGCGCTGTCCGAGCTTGAAGCAGACGCAGTAGCAGTTGAGCTACTGCTCATAGCGGTGATTGCACCCCCACTGGAAGCCGACGCTGCTGCTGGTACCGCATGCTCTTTCTCTTTCTGGTCGATGATCATCCCCAGTCGGCACTTCTTTGGCGTGTTGGACACTCCTGGCGTTGGCGGCTTGGATAGAGAAGCAGCAGCGTGGCGGGGACTCCCCAACCCAGAAAAGCTGCTCAGCGATGCGGTCGATGAGTCGTGGACTTCCTGCAGTTTGTCGTTACTAGAAAGTGGCAGCTCGAGCAACAGACTCATTTCGTGCCCCACCCATCGCACAATGTACTCACCATTACGCTTGCGGTTGAGGTCGCCCTGCAGTCGACGCGTCGCAGCGTAATGGTGGCTGTAACCCGAGTTCTGTCCGTTCTTCCGTGAGAGACCGTCTCCATCACGCAGCTTCTTCTCCAGGTTCGCGAGCCGTTGGTGGCAGTTGAGCTGACCCAGCGAATGCTTGAACCACTCATACAGAGTGAGTGCCTTCGTGAAGCAGTTGTGCGCGCCGCGGAGGTTCCCTTTCCGCGTGTGGATCATCCCAATCGCACTCAGCGATGCCGCTTGCCCAATTTTGTCACCGACCGCCTTGTAGAGGATCAGCGACATGCCAAACTGCGCCTTCGCCTCGTCAAACTTCGTCTCCGTGGTGAGTAGGATGCCCATGAGCTTGCGTGTGTTGGCTTCACTCCGGGTGTCCTTGTGGTGCTTCGCGATGTGCAGCGACTTGTTCGCAGCATTCCACGCTCCGCGATGGCGACCTGAGAGGAAGAGAGCGTGTGCGAAGAAGCAGGCGACATCGACGACGTAGCTGCCGATTTTCTCGCGCAAGTTGGATGCAGCAGCAGAAGATGAAGTGAAGCAGTCGACGCTCAGACCAGATCCATTGCCACCATCGAATCCGCTCTGATTGTCAGGATGTGCACCGCCGCCATTGACCACCGAGCTCTTTGCTTCCTGACTCCACTCTTCAATCATGCGCAGGTGGAGGTCGAGGATCATCCACAAATTTGACTCGTGCATGTCCAGGATCAGGTACGACGCGCTCGAGCGAGCTGCTAGCGTACAAATGTGCTGAAACACCCAGTAGCTCACTTTCCAAAAGTGCCGCGCAGTATTATACAGGAACAGGTCGCGGTCGGCACTACAGATCGACGCGAGCACGTCGTTCTTCGCGCCGTCGCCGTCATACATGCCGAGAAGACTGCGCGCGTAGCTGGTGATGAACGGGAACGTCGAGTACGACACGCAGACGGACATGACCTCTGCCTGACTGTCGAGCTGCTCAACGTGTTCCGCTAGTCGAGTTGCTCGTCCACTGCGAGTGAGTGTGTTGAGCATGTGTTTGTCCGACGAGTTCCCACGACTCGCACTTCCACCTTCATGATCCAACATACCAGACTTGTTTCCGCCACTCGAGCTACCACCGCCGCTGATGTAGTCACCATACGATTTCAGAGCCGAGAGAAGTGTCTGGTCATATCCGTCGCTTGCTCGAGATCCTCCACGCGATGATGTTCGTCGCTGGCTGCTGCTGCTCCCACCAGTGACCCCACCGCGCTTCGGTAATCCGCGGTTTGCGAGCGCGAATCCGGGGATGCGGTTGCGCTGGATTAGCGAGAACCGCAGCAGCGTCTCGACCAGCACCTCCCACTTGTTGCCCCAAAGACTCTTGAAGTCAGCGGGCATCGCTCCAGCAGGAAGCAAGCCGAGCAGCGCGAAGAAACGGATCGCGTCTTGTCCATGGTGCATCTTGACTTGCTCGAGCGAGACCCCAAGTGACGTCACCAGCGTGTTCACAGCGCTGCGGTCGTGCGCTGGGAGCCCAACGACCTGGAGCTCACTCACGCCTCGGCTCAGAACAGCTCGCGTCAACTCTGAGAGCGAACGGTCTTGCAGCAGCGGTGCACACAGTGAAATCGCCTGAGGATGACCATCGAGGAACGCCATGAGCGGATGGTTCGTGAGCGCTTCCAAGACCGACGCGGATCGAGACATGCCGCTCGAGGTGCTTGTGTCGATGTCGCCGATCTCCGAGAGCAGCAGCGGCCGCGGCGACTGCTTCAAAAACAGATCTGCAGCGTGGAAATGCGAGAGGCGATTCAGCGACACGACCTTCTCGTCGAAACCCGACATGCCGCCGCCCATCGCCTGACGCGCAGTCATCAAGAACGACAACTGCGGCGTGTTCTGCAGCAAGTGCAGCAGAAACTCGCGCACGGCCGACGGGTTGGCGTTGATCGGATCCTCCATGTTGTCCATCACGAGCAGCACTTTCAGGTCCGAGAGCACCTGGTGCAGCGGCATCTCCTTCTCTCGGCCACCCTCAGGGAAGA
This sequence comes from Globisporangium alternatum, assembly GCA_023334315.1. Classification (NCBI taxonomy): domain Eukaryota; phylum Oomycota; class Peronosporomycetes; order Pythiales; family Pythiaceae; genus Globisporangium; species Globisporangium alternatum. The sequence goes on along the minus strand of JAASGT010001089.1, from coordinate 5,808 downwards.
GCGAGCTCTTGATCGCAGACTCGAGTCCCTCGAGCGACTGCACGCCGCGCAGGCGAATGAACGCGACGCCGTCCGGGAACACGTTACGGTCTGCGAGGAAGTGCGCGAGCTTGATCGACAGCGTGCTTTTCCCGATCCCCGGTGGGCCACGTATAGTCACGAACCGGTGTGAGTTGACAAGCCCTGCAAGCGCGTGGAGTTCCTGCTCGCGGCCGACAAACGACTCGGAGACCGCTGGCAGCGTCTTTGAGAACTTGTTGGACGGGCTCACGTCCACCCATTTGCCCACGGAGATATCCGAGAACACGAAATGCACGGTTGACGCGTTGCACTTGCAGCTCTTGGCATGGAAGTTGACCTCGATCGCCCGCGGGACGTCGCTGTTCGTACTGGACAGCGGACAGGACTCGGCGTGAAGGTTCGAGGACTCGAGCAGCACAAACTTGTCGCCCTCGTTGTCTGGAATGCGCATTTCGGCGCTCACGCGGACGCGCGCGATCTCGAACGCCTGGTGCACCGTCTTCCCCGTGAGCGCGGCGTGGTAGAACGAGTATGAGAACATGGACGACGACTCGTCCAGCACTTTGTCGTCGCATCGCACGCACACGACGTGTGCGACGCCCGCCTGGATGAATACTTCGCCGATCTCCTTCGAGTGGCACGACGACACGAACACGAGCTTGAGCGTGCCGCTCGTGGCTCGCGTAGTGTCACCAAAGCTGCGCGACGACGACGACACGGATGACAGCGAGCGCGAGAGGGCGAGGCTGGCAGGTGGTGGTGGCGGCGGTAGCTCATCACCATCAAAGCTCTCATTCGTGCTGTTGCTGTTGTTGTAGCTGCTGACTTCGTCGACGAGGAGTGCGCCTCCGCCGCTCAGGATACTGCGCAGCGTCGCGGCGTCCACGAGGTGCGCGAGGCCACTGCAGTGCGTGTCTTCGAACACGAGGTAGTTCTTCTTGCCGGCGATCTGGCCGCCGTGGCCGCTGAAGTGCAACACGGTCACGCCGCGGTCGAGCACCTTGCGCAGTGAGTCGACGGTCGCAACTGTGCGCATCGTGTGGATCGCGCGCTGGCACTCCTGGAAGATCTTGCTCAGGTGCATCTGCTCGTGACTGATGTTGAGTGCCGGCACGGACTTAAGCCGCCGGCTCGAGCTGCCGCTGCTGTCGGGGACTTGGAAGACAAAGGGCAGTGAGTAGAGCGTGGCCAGGTCGACCCACGTGTTGTGGATGCCGTAGACGCTCGACGTCTCGGTGATCGTCGTGCAGTCCGAGAGCGTGTCGCTCTTGTCCTCTTCTTCTAGTAAGTCTTCTTCGTCACCATCCATTCCATTGTGCTCTCGATCTCTAACATCAGCAGTACGCGGCCCGTCAAGCACAGTGCGCGCAATACGCCCGTTTGCTTCTTCATTCAGCAGCATCTCTTTCTTGCGCTTCGCACTCGCGTCGCCGCCACCTGTCGTCCGCTCACTATCACCGCCTTCAGCATTAACACCAACGCAGGCACTATCTGCAGGCAGAGCGGACAGCGCCTCCTGGTTACCGTCCGTCAAGAGCTGCTGAACGCGAAGCAAGCGCTTTGCTTTGCGCTGGACGGTCGCGAAGAACGCGTCGTCACTATCACCCTCCTCTTGCTGCTGCTGCCCACTGTCTCCACCCTTTGCAGGGAGCTGGTGCTGCGCGAGGAGCTCCACGAGCGCCCAGAGCTCCTGCTGCAGCTGCGCGGACGTCATGGCGACGTCGCCATCATGTTGCGGCGGCAGCGACGGGTCGCGGTGCGTCATGTGAGCAGAATTCTGGACTGTGAGCTCTCGTTCCACCCTCACACTATACAGCACAGTGGTGCGTTCAGCTAGCAGGTTTAGGTAGACATACTAGTAGCGCTTTGTAGAGGAAATACTTTATCAGAGGTATAAGGTACCTTTTCAATTGTAAGTTGTGTGAGATAGCCTGAATCTGTTTGCTAAGGGTATGCCAAGATAGATAGTTTGCTCAAAGCATTCTCTTTCTTCGCGGTAATGAACACAAACACACCGCACAACAACACAAACACACGCTTGCTCATTTGCTCTTGACTTGTTGTTTCTTTATTCGCGAGTTCCTTCATTTGGGCTCGCGCGCAACGAGATAAATACTTGTATGGGCGCTCCGTCATCTGCAACTCTCTCAACTAACACGCGCCGTTCGTCCTTTCAATCACCACGTTCACGCGTCGCTGAGCTGGTGCAGCGAACACAGGTTGCCGTTGCGCTCGTACGCGGGCTTCTTGCAGCCGTCCACCACGCAGCGCTTGCCTGCAACAAACAAGCAAGTGAGCCACACAAGTCCACTTGGTTTACACGCACGCAAATGTATACATGCGCGCACATACCACCGCCGTGCGCCCAGCAGAGCCCGTTGGAGACCGCGGTCTTGGTGCAGCCGTCTCCGCTGCAGTTCTTGCCGCCGCCGTGGGACCAGCAGACGCCGCGCGACTTGGCGCGGTTGTCGCAGCCGTCGATCGTGCACTTGGTCGAGCCGCCTGTAATAGAGACACAGAGAGATGGAGGGGATGAGGATGCGGACGGCGGGTCAACGCCTTTACATATGTGTAGTCGGACGCACCGTGCTTCCAGCAGACGCCGAGGTTCTTGGCGCTGCTCGTGCAACCCACGATAGCGCATCGCTTGCCGCCCTGTGCACACAAACAAGCAAACAAGTTTGCGAAGCACAACCATGGATGAGTACACACAAACCAGCACATAACAAGAGCAAACAAGCAAACGTGCGGTGAAATACGAGACATGAATGCTTGACACGCTTCAGTTTTTTGGAGCACGGTCCTTGCGATCGTTGAAAGAACCGTGCTAAAAAACTGAAGCGTGCTCAAAAAGATCCACTTCAACACGTTGCAGTGTCCATGCTTCGAATTTCGAAGCATAAGCACGAGCGACCAGCGAGGCCACCAAGCACAACAGGCAACAGGACAAACAAACGTACCCCGTGGCCGATGCAGAGCCCGCGGTTGACGACGTAGCGCGTGCAGTCGTCGAACTTGCAGATGCGCGACTTCTTGATCTGGCTGCGGCTCGAAGACCCTGCCGCCCCTCGTCTTGCAGGAGACTTGCCGACTGCGCGTGATGATCTCGCGGACGACGACAGGGCGCTGCGCTCGCTGGTGTTGCTGTGCGCCGCGGGTGCGTCTCGGCGGTCTGCACATCACGCAAGAACAAAACAAAGAGACGCGTTCGGCGTTAGGCAGGCAATTGTATAAAATTGCACTAGGATTGCGAGTGGTGGACGTACCGAAGCTGGCGTCGCTGGAGGCGTCGCCCCAGTCATTGTCCTCGTCGTCGTCGTCCTCTTCTTCATCTTCCTCCACTTCACGCACGTGATGGTATCTTCCTGTATCCCGCTGCTGCTGGTTGCTCTGTTTGTCGTTGCCAAGGATGAATGCGAGCGAGGATTTGCCGGACTCCTGGTGCTGCTCTTGGGGATGCGCGTCGTTGCTGTTCTGGCTGCTGTTTTCGTTGCCGTACAAGTAGGAGCTGTGGGCGCTGTCGTCCATGTCCATGGCCGCACTTGCGCTCGCGGGCTCCTCTGCGTTCATGATCGCGTCCAGTCGGAAGGACCCGGGGCGAGAGAGTGTCGGCGGTCGCGGGAGCGGCGACTGCGCGAACGGGAACGTGCGCTGCATGCGCTCGGCCAGGCTCTTGGCCGTCGCGGCTGCGGATGCGCTGTCCTCCTCCGTCCAGTAGTTGTTGCTGTTGGTACTGTGACCGGTTGCGACGCCAGCGGTTGCGTCGACATCTTTGTGAGTTTCTTCCATGGTCGGATGCACTGGTGTGACCTCTTCGGACGGGACCATCAAGTCGCAAGCGTGTGTTTGCGTGTGTGTGTCCACCTTGTTGTGCGCAAGTCGCTTGCCTGAGCAGTTTGCGCGCTCAAGCGTTTCCACCGAGAGTGAGCGAGGGAAACTCAAACCAGTCGAACCCACCACCGCCTGACTCACGCGGCCAATTGATTTAATCCAAGAAGCTCACCTGTCGCTGCTGCTGGCACCGCCTCTACAATTGCGCGCCTTTCGGAAAGTGAGCGACCGCGTGTATGGACGCACGTCGCCTTCTTTTTCGCTGCTCAGGCTCGCAACCAACCCAGTGTGGCTTCTCTCACAACGACAACAAGTGCCAACACACCACCACTTGTGGAGATGAGGATGGGCCGCAGAGGGTGGAACAGCCTTTATGGGCGGAGGTTTAAGGCAAGAGAGGGGGACAACGTCAGAGGGAGAGGACGACGACTTGCAATTTCTATGGCGCGTTCGGCTGTTGGTAATGGCCGCCGCATGGAAGAAAAACGACAACAAGTGCAGTTGTTGCACGGACTTGCTTGCTCGGAAGCAAAGCAAAGCAAGCATCTCTTCTTGATGATGGTGGTGGCCGCAAGCACCCCCACACCAATTGCGCTCTTTCTCTTCCACAACCTGCTGCCATTCACGCGTTCGTTTAATTGTTTGTGTTTGCTGTGGTTGCGTGCCGCCACGTGCTGCAAGCAGCTTGCTTGCTTGTGCGTTGCGTGCGTGCTACGTGCGGCAAACAGAGACCAGACACAAGTCAAGCACGTTTCCTGCTCGACTGAAATCCATCAGCTCCTCGCAAACAAGTGGAAAGAAAAGAGAAGTGCCACAGAAAAAACAAATGCTGAAGAAAGTGATGAACTGGACCGAGTATCGACCGATTTAAGTGGGAAAGTGGCAGGTCGTCGCGTCAAAAGACAACGAGATCTCTCTTCCTCACGTCGCTCTTTCTTGCTTACTTGCTTGTTTGTAGTTGTTGACGCACACACAGGGCAACATAGCATGTGTGCTCAGGAACTTACTCACAAGACAACTGACTTGCTGCAAAAAAGAAAGAAAAGCGTGGGATATTCTTTGTGCGGGACAACTTGACGCGCGACGAGCGGCGGCAATCAAGAAAACCTGTCGGTCCATCCGCCGCCAGCCGATTCAGTGTGTTACCTGTGCGATCTGAACCCATGGCCCGTGTCGCGCCTGTCTGAAATGCTCCTGCAGCTATCGAAACATCAGGAGACGCGAACACAAGTTTTGCGTCAAACATGGTGCAGCTCCTGTCCTATCGCACCGCAATAAACAGACGACCTGGTGTGTCCACTTGCGCAGAGCAAAACAAGTGCAAAGTGCGTCAGGACTCACATTCGCGCAACTTTTGACGGAACAACTCTCTCAGAGAGCAAGCAAATCCGCTTGCGAGTGTTGGCGCACAAAATACGTACACGCCGAGCTCGAACAGGTTTTGATCCTTTGAAGCACACAATACAACAACAACTTGTGCGTTAACGTCCACAGAATTGCTCCGCGGATGCTACTCTCCTTGTTTGCAGGAGCAACAGGGATGCGCAAATGGAAGCAAAAGAGACGACAGTGAGCGCTTCGAACGCAATTTTACGGCGACGTGTAAATAGCGATGGAAACGTACATGGAGATGAAAGAGTCAAGACGAATGGAAAAGCGCGACAATTTCAGCAGTTGGTCGTCATTGCTTTTCCATGACTCAAGGGCAGCGTGGCACACACTTGTGGATGGTTGGGTGGTCATTTAAAAAAATAATCGTAGTTGGTTCGTTCACTCAAAAGTTCTAGTTATTACAAAAATAACCAGTCAGACAAGTGCAAAACACGCAAAAACAAGTCTCAAACTAAACAGACTTCAAGTATTTGGCTCACAAAAGCTCACAAGTTGTGACAATCATTTTGTTTAACCGTTTAGTGTAGTAGTTATTAAACGGGAACGTCGAGAACGGTTTTACAT
>JAASGT010001088.1:0-11473 GCA_023334315.1 Globisporangium alternatum | reverse complement strand
CAATTTTGTTCTTGACTTGCTTTTTGGTTTTGACTGTTCATGTGTGCAGCAAAATTGCTGTTAGAAGCATACTCAACAGACACGTTCATATTTTAAGTAACATACCACACGCCGTCGCGTTTAGAAAAGCAGTGTAAATGGTGAATTTGTTTCCATTCCGGAAGCTGCCGCACTTGTCGCTCAGGAACTCTACCAAGTTGTGCTCCTCGTGGTCAGTCCATCGAGCGTAGGTTCGCTCGGCCATGGTTCTTGACGATCTAAATTAGAAGTCATTTTCATACACTCACAGTTAGATCAGATTTACACACACAAAATGGCAGCACTTCGCCTCGTTGCGACTTACCTCACTTTGCTCAGTAAGCTGTGCGGGAGAAGACTAGGGCGAGCACCAGTGCACGCTCTCAGTCAATGAGGAAGCTGTGGTCGCGCAGGTCTCGTGGCGACGGTGTTGGGGCTTTGGTAGCGATGGTCACGGTGGCGACAATACCGTCTCGATTGTGCTGTTTGTTCTGTTTGCTCTTCTGGAATGGCGACACGTGGACGTACGCCCTTACTCATGTAAGTGCGATAATCAGCCCACCACAGAGACGCACAATCCGGAGTTTTTATTCAATCGAAAACGATATCCAGAATTTCCCTCCTGACCAGAAAATTCTGGTTATCATCTGTGAAACCCTGCGGTGATGCGCACGCAAACATATGTTAATCACTTCATTACATAAAGCCCTGGTGCGTACTGCTCGATCGGCGTCTGAGTTGGGTTTTAGCTTGCCAATTGCGGGTAGGGTTCAAAAACTTTTTGTCCGTTTGCATTTGAGCGCAGGAAGCGGAGAGTACGGAGCGCACACAAAAAGAAAACCGAACGGACAAGTGAGGCACACAGAAGGAAAGTACCACAACAACTGACTGCGACGTGCACACAAGAGTGATGGGCGCAAATGCGCGCGCAAGCGAAGCACCTCCAGCAGGGACCACGCTAACGCTGGGTAAGAGAGGACGTCCGGTGAAGACCGCCGATGTAAGCGTCATCGAGTGGAAAATTTCAATGATGGAGAGCCTGATGCGACTCCGGCATGATTAACTGGAGAGGTTTTTGCTCGCGCGAAGAACAACACTGCCGCCAAAGCTGCGTGGGTCCTGCTTACGTCAAGAATCAATGCTGCATACGACATGGCCATCACCAGTGAGCAGTGCAAGAACAGGGTGAGCAGTCATGAGCAGTCATGTTTGATTGGTGATCATGTGTACATGTGGCGAATGACACTGGCTCATACTCTATTGCTTGCATTGATTGGAATATAGATGAAGAGGACGAAGCGAAAGTGGGTCGAATACAAAGCAGAGCGTGTCGCGACCGGGAATGTTACAGAGTCACCAGTTTCTGAGCATCCATACCTAAGTCTGATGGCGGAGTTTTGACCAAAGTTCGTAGTGATGATCGATTTCCTATGTCTCTCTGCGTTTCATATTGACTTTGTCCACTCTTCCATGATTCTTTGTGTTCTATGTGAGCAGGCACTCAGGAAACAGTGCTGAGTCACTTACTGGTAGTGAGATAAACGAGGTTCAAGTTGCTTGCGAGGCAGATCCAGAAGTCTCGAATGACGGCAGCGAGGAAAAGAGAGACAAAAGCCAAAAAGACTGTTGCTGAGAGTCTTGAGCACGGACTGCCGAGAATGTCGGACAGCTTCATGGCAATGACTGCAGCCATGGCCAAGCCGGCGGGAGAGACTTCGCGAATGGAAAACGTCTTCGATGACGGCACCAAATTACTCATTGCGCGTCAAGCCGAGCAACTCAAGCAAATGGAAGAGCAAATAGAAACTTTTCGAAGCTGTTCTCTCTGCTCGAGAAGACCATAAACAAATAAATATGCAGCATCTAGCTGTTGGCATCACTTGTGTTATATTATCTCTGCGAGTAAAACAATGCAGCCAGCTCGTCGCGTTTTGCTTAGCAATCACCAACATGGTCAATGGTGAAGTGGACTCGGTGGAAGCGAGTGCAATTCCGTTGGCATTGTCCACACTCCCTGCAATACCTTCACAAGTGCTTGGCACATCAGAGAGCTCAATGAAATGGTGTGAAGCACAATGCAATCAACAACCACTTTCACTGACGCCTCGGGCGATTTTCCTCCAGAAGTTTCCTCGAAAGCCTAAACTTCCTTTTCAAATGCCCAAGTGCACCTTCGATTGCTATTCGAGTTGACGAGTGAATGAATTTGAAGATTATCTCGCGGCGGGGCTCCTGACCCATTGACTGCGTAAGGTGACAAGAGCGATGGCGACAAAGAGTACTCGGCGTCGCCGAGAAGCTGTTGCCACTTGGGATTCTCTCGTTGACGGTGACGCCGAGTTTCGAGTGCTTTCAAATCTTCTGGTCACTCCAGAAGCATAGTCGCATGTCAATGGCAAGAACCGTTTGTTGTGATCACACACGGCTTGAACGTTCAGTGACGCAAACCCTGAACCAAACACATGAACATGCACACACATAACTCAAAATTGAATATTCGCATAGCCAAGAGAAGATAAAACGCAATTTGACATATCATTACGGTTGTATCATCCATCGAATTGCTTTGGGCGCTGAATGCCAATCAAAGTGCCATTAATAGCGCCACAAATGTGTGGAAATCCAGTTGTTCGTCGAAACTTAGCTTCAATTCGATCCCATACGCTAGTGGTAGTAGGGAGCTTCACGTAGGTTGTGCGCATGAGCTACAGCACGTTTATGATCTGATTGTTTTTCCGCACGCACCACGTCTTTCACACGCCAAGCGCTCCTGCCGCTTTTCAATACCCGCCCGAGGAACCGATATAGTACAAACAGCAGGCAACAGTGCGCTCAAAGCTGTACTTTACATAGTATGTTATTGGGGAGTGAGGGACGAGAAGCGCGCACAAACGAAGAAATACCGCTTGCGTGCATCGCAAGTTGCGCTTGAACCACTTGCCGTACACCGAGTTAACGAGAGCGTCCTCGAAGGCGACGCCTCCAGGGAGGCTGCCGGCATCATCTTCTTCTTCTGCGTCTTCGTCCAGCACAGCCCGAGCATCAACCCAATGCGCACAGCTGTGCCCTGAGCTGCGACAACAGCAGCTTGTTGTTACATTTGCTGGTCCACCAGGTGCGTTTATGCCATGCGCTTCTTCTCTATCTGACGAAACCATACCCAGGGAACCAGCTATTCCGTCTACACCCTTTTCCATAATTAGTGTGTACCACCGTAATTACGAACCTCACCTTTTGGGACTGATCGTCTTAAATAGTGTGTATCATAGTAATTAGGATACCACACTAATTGTAGGGTGGTGTGAATAGTGCTATACACAGTAATTAGGTTTGATCCAATTTAGTGTATATATATGATCAAAGAAAGCAGGTATTAGAAAGATCAAACGCTATTCTGAGTGTCCTCTACCTCTGATTGATCAACAGCATTCCACGCTGGCACTGGTTTGCCCTCAAGTAAACTCGATGTGTGTCGATAATCTCTTGCAGCTCCGGCGAAAGCTGCTTCTCGTGCCATACACCATTCACATCGAGTGAAAGACCGCATCTGATCATTGCCTTCCGAGCGAACGTCAACCCGTTTATATCTCGCTGATCATTCACGTGCCGAACTGCTGCCGCAGCGAGCTCCAAGAAGAACTTTTTCCCCAGATTCATCAGCACCCTGGAGCTTTGTCCATTACGCCTTCCGCTGTTATGGAATCTGCTGCCGTTCTTGATGGCTTCGAGTTTATACTTTTCCCAGTCGTCGGTCCATGCATCCTTGATTTTCGAGATTACAAAGGAGTCACAGGGCTGCACTTTGTCAGTCGAGCACGGAGTCAGCTTCCAGACAGATGCGTTGAGGCGCGTCAGGCAGTCTTGCACCGCTGAATCGTCCTTGTGTCCGCCGTAGTTGTCGCACCAGATGACACGCGTTCGATTGCCTTGGTTCCGTGTGCCCTGAACTCTTGGCTCGGATAGCTACTGCTTCCAAACCACCGACGTCATGAAGCCTTTCCTTGCTGTTCTGTACGCCACTCCTGGAATAGCGTCCTCGAGATCGCGAATTGGGTACGAGCAGTTGTCGTTCTGGAAGATTATCATTGGGACTTCGATTCGTGCCAACGGACCGCCGGTGATGCAAACGACCATGGTCATCCCGATGCCGCCGGATACGACGTCCGCGTATTTGACATTTTCGTCGCCTTGAAACCCCAACGTCTTCCCATTGTCCATGTTAATGACAGAGTGGGTTTCGTCGACGTTCTCGACCACATCTTCGTCGAGGACGCCAGACTTGAAATCTCTCAAGACGACGCCAAGGTGGAACGCGATCTCTTTGTCGATGTGTTGCTGTCACTCGGCACTCACCATCAGCTTTCCCTACTGTGCCCGGCCGACGACGTTGCGGTTGTCCATGAATCGGCAAATCCAACGATCGTTGATCTTCTGTAAGATTGCGACGCCGCTCGGCGAGAATGTTGCGCGAAACTTGGGGTGCTGCGATGTTTCGAGCAGATCCACAGCGAGATATTTCAGCAGCTTTGCCGAGAACTTGACCCTGCCTTGCGAAGCCGGCCGAACTCGTCTTCCAACTCACCATAGAGCCACGTGACCCAGGCTTGAGTTTTTTGGCCGCGGCCTTTTCGAGCCTTCAAAAGTACAAGAAGCTCAAGTTTGAGTATCGCCAAGGTCTCAACAACAGAAACGCGACTGGTAATAGTGGGAACGAGGATCACTCTGAGCACTGGGGAACTCTAACGAGTGCTTTTGTTGGGAGAGTGGGTGTATCCGGTGCCATCCTCGCGGATACAGATGACAAAACTGAGCTCCAAGACGACACAGCGTCTTTTTCGGCCTCAACTTCAGCAAAGACCAAAGCCGGCGATCCAATCAATGAGCTCGCTTCTGCTATGAAGCACGGAATGACAGCGATTGCTGCATCATTTGTATCTGACGATTCTCTTCTATCACTTGTGAGAGATCTTCAGGATAACCTCAAGAAAACCCAGTTTGTCAACCAACAAATACAAAGCCAGCAACTCGCCTTGTTGCAATCCCTCGTTGCCAAGATGAGCAAGGCGTAGTGCTGTAGCAAATGATGAATTCATTCAGGAGATGATTACATTTGAATGCATTTAAAGGAGGATGGATGCATGCAAATATATTTTAGAATCTGAACTAGTGCTTGGCTATGTCATTTCGTTTCGTAATATCTTGATGGTGGCTGACCTCGTCTTCATCGCTCAAGCATGATGTAGCTGGAGGCTGGGCACGAGCTGGATCGGAGCCGGAGATCTGGACGCTGTCTTCCACAATGATAATAAGGTTGTGCAAAACTAAGCAGCCTACTACCACTTGAACTACTTGCTTCAGGATCTTTTGCTGTAACTTTCCCATGAGAATTCTGTATTGGTTTTTGAGTATTCCAAAGGTACACTCTACTTTAATCCGAGTTTTTGAGTGAAGGTGGTTGTACCTGCGTTTCTTGGCTGATTCGATAGCGCTGCTCTCGTTGTACGGGGTCAGCAGGTGCCGATATGACTTGTACCCGGCGTTGCCGAGGAGATGCGTCCCGGACGGAATACGCTTGAACAGCCGCAAGCCCGAGGAGTTCCACAGTGATTGATCATTTGTGGAACCAACTCGAATGGAGAACGAGCAGAAGAGGCGACGGTTGTTGACGGCTGCCTGCATGTTAATTGCAGGGAAGTTCTTGCAGCAGTACCAGCCCTCGTAGTCGACAGGGCGGTTGATTCTGGTTAAAGTGCCGTCGATGGCTCCAATGACCTGTGGGAATCCTGCAATTGCTTCAAACCCGTCACAAACCTCGATCACCTCGTGCGCGACTGAAGGCATGGTGATGTAGTTGCTGGATAACTTGGTGAGAATAATCAGCAGTTGATTCACGTACACCACTGCACGCGTCTTTGGAACGCCCAGTGCGGCGGCTGCTTGGTTGCTGGTGCTACCCTTTGCCAAATAGAGGATATTGAGCGCCACGCGCTTCATTATTTCGTGCTTGGTGTTGTGATGGATCGGCGTGCTCTGGTGCTGCTCAATGAGAGCCACGATCGACAGAAACGTCTGGCTGTCGCACCTTAGGTGCTGATGGAACCTTTTTGTCTGCGTTTGTTCGAGCGCCTGCTTCAACGTCGTAGTCGAGAACGTGTTCACGTTTGTGCGCTATTGTCCTCCAAAGTGGCATCTATCGGTAGTAGTAACAGCAACAGCAGCACATACGTACTGCACAACGCAGAAGATCGCGAGAGCTGCTTTGTTCATCGTGAAACAGTTTAAATTATGAACGGACGTGCTGCGGCGGTGACACACTACTACAGATCTCTTTCAGAACTGGTCTCTCTCCCAGACCAGATCGACGATGCGGTCTGGGATAGGAGGGAGAGAACCCATTTTCAAGAAAAGCGTTTTGAAAGCATTTTTATCCAATCAGATTGATGAAATCACAGAACTTTTCGCCAGAATTTCTACTTGGACCAAGGCCTAAGTAATCGTGAGAACCCTTAATGTGGGGGATAAGATGGCTAGAATTTTCTTGATCCTCTGAAATACAGCCAAAAACTATTCCTGGCTGTCATTGTCCAGTTTTTAATCGAAAATCACTGCTAAAAAGCCCGGGTGTGACGATTATGAGGTGAATAGAATCCGATGTGAAATGTTTAATGAGGTCTGACCCTATGTGTAGATATGAAACCTGTTGTGAGGTCTACAGTACTGCTATACGTACATTCACACTACTATGCGTTTATACTACTCCCTCTGTCTCGAAATAAGTGCTACATTTGAGATTGAGTTGGTGGGGATTTTGAAAGAAAGCGAATTAGACAAATCTGATTGGATATTATTTATCTTCTGGAAGCGCGCTATTGGTAGATATATATTTTTGCTGCAGGTCCCGCGTGGGTGACAAATAAATGGCCAGGAAGGCTTGCTTGCTCAGCCTGCCGTGGAGGAACTCACCCGCTGCGACGTCATTTTTCATCTTCAAGAGTGAGGAGTGGTGATGCCAATCTGTCCGACGATCAGCGCCGTGTTGTGGTGGAGTTTTTGCTGAAAGTGAGCTCCGATGGCGTCCTACAGTATGATGATGTCTCCAGCGCTGCTACCCACTTTCACTGCAGCCGCTGGTCTATCACAAGGGTATGGCGCAGGTACAGTTAGTCTCTGAGTGCTGGTAACATCTCTGGTCGTGTAGAAAGCAAAAAGAAGGGCAGAGCAGGGAGGAAGGGGTACGGTAAGGCCGCACTGCTCACCAGCATTCAAACACTGTCGTACTCGAAACGCACGAAGATTCGAACACTCGCTGCAGCTGTCGGAGTCTCGGTCGGTGTCGTGCAGCGCCTACTGAAGACCAATGCTATCGTTCGCCACACCAACACAATCATGCCGTCACTGACCGACGCAAATAAGATCGATCGTGCGCGCTTTGCAGCTTCGCACGTCAACGCTGAGACCCTAGTCTTTGACTCGATGCATGACGTTGTATATATCGATGAGAAGTGGTTCAACGAAGACGTCGACAAGCGCGTATACTACCTCCTACCAGGCGAACAACCCCTCTCAGCGCCGCCGGCAAAGCAAGCGATTCATCGGAAAGACCATGTTTCTTGCATCAGTCGCTCGTCCACGGTGCGAACCTCTCTGTATTTTTTTGCTTTAATTGATAACCTCTCTAAATTAATTCTTTCCTGCTCTTGCCAAGTTTTGATTTCCACAGGAAGTGCATGTTTGACGGAAAGATTGGACTGTGGCCGTTCGTGGAGGAATACGTCGCGAAACGAAACAACAAGAACAGACTGAAGGGCACCATGCTGACCGTGGACATGGAGGTCGTGAACAGAGACGTTTACCGGCAGTTCCTGATCGACTGCGTGATCCCATCTATCAAGATGAAGTGGCCAGCGTGGGACAGACACAAGACCATCTACATTCAGCAAGACAACGCCAAACCACACGTCATCCCTGACGACGAAGCAATTGTTGCAGCAGGGCAGAGCTACGAGTGGGACATCCGCCTCCGGTGTCAGCCTCCCAACTCCCCCGACTGCGACGCGCTCGACCTGGAGTACTTCCGCACCATCTAAAGCCTTAAGTACGAACAGGAAATTTACGGTACCGATGATTTAATTGCAGCGGTCACAGCAACGTTCGCCACGATGAGCGTCAAGAAGCTCAACCACGTGTTCCTGTCGCTGCAGTCAGTGCTGGAGTGCATTATGGGTGAGTTCGGAGACAATGGCTACAAGTTTCTTCACACAGCAAAAGTGGAGCTGGAGCGGCAGGGCAAGCTGCCGCTTAGCATCGCGTGTGATAGTATCGTGTATCATTCCGCTGTTGCATTCCTTGCCTTGAGCATGAGCACGTGAATTAATGATGTTTCCATCACACTGCTTAATATCCTGTCAAATTTTATTGGATTGCTGGTGTGAATTTTCACTTGTAGCACTTATTTCGATACAACCCGAAAAACCAAATGTAGACTTATTTCGATACAGAGGGAGTACCGTATCGTTTCGCTTGTAAATCCTGACGCTTAAAAAAGATTTTTTTACCAATCAGAGCTTGCAAATTGACTACAGTGGACCTTTTCGCTTATAAAAGATTGAACTTCAGGGATCAGAATGATCATTTTTCAGGCGATACCGTGTGTCCCACAGAGCAATTTGCGGCGGAGCGAGCATAGGGAAGCAGGACGCTTTCTCGGCCAAGGACAAGCTCCACGTCGTTGAGCACTTGGAGAAGACGGACGACATCGCAGCGACCGTCGCGCTCTTCTACCCCAAGCTCAAAGGGGTCGACACCGCCAGCCACCACAAGCTGGTGTGGGGGTGGCGTCGAGACGTCGACAAGCTGCGAGCTGCCTGCGCGACGGTGAAGAGCGGCGCCAGGAAGAAAGCGCCCCCCCCCCCTCGGGCTGACAGCGACCCTCTCCCCTGAGATCGAAAAGGAAATCGTGCTTTGGATCAACGATCTCCGGGGAGAAGGTGTCCCGATCTCCTCGCTCATGCTCACACTGCACGCAACGAAGGTCGCTAAGGAGAACGGCGTCACTGATGCTTTTGTTGCGTCCGGGTGGTGGAAGAAGCGGTTTTTGAACCGCCACAAGCTGTCTATGCGCGCACGCACGCGCCAAGGGCAGATCACGCCGCCCCAATTGGATCAAATGGCGCTCAAGTTCGCGCAGTTGGTGAACGAGCGAATGGTGCAGCTTGACATTGGAACCATATATAATGCGGATCAAACGGGTACGAAATTGTCTGTAAATTTTGAAAGTTGCGGTGCTTTATCTGACAAATGTTTCAATGTGCTGTTGTTGTAGCTGCGTTCTTTGAATATCTCCCCAAGATAACCATCAACGAGAAGGGAGCGCGCACTGTTTGGGTGCGCTGCGATTGCAAAAGCAAAGAGAGAGCTACTGTCATGCTGTTGGGGGATTCAGACGGTCGGAAGCACCAGCCGTTTGTAATTTTCAAGACACACCGCTCGAATATTAAGGGAAGTCACGAAGAGAACCTGCAAGGTCGACACGGCTTTGGCAAGACTGTTTGGCGTGAAATTGAGCCTCTCCAAAATGAACTGCAAATTCATGGAAACGCGAAAGGTACGAGCTCTATATTGTTATTGTTTTTATTGTACGCTCAGGAATATCTACTAATTTTTCGGATATTTTTGCGTGCCAGGCTGGTGGAACGGATATTTGTCGGTCGAGTTTCTTCGCTTCCATTTTGCTAGCCGGCCCGATATGACCAAGCCTGTGTTCTTGCTCTGGGATGACTTCTCAGGTCACTGGACCCGAGAGGTTACCCAGTATGCAAACACAACGTGGTGCTGCTCAAGGTCCCTGCCGACGTCGCCTGGAATAAACCTCTCAAAGAGCAGATGCGAAAGTGTTGGGTTGACAACTTGCGCTACCAGCTTTCGCTGCGCGAACCCGGCAAGCCGTTCAAGCTTTCTCCACGGACAAGAACCGTCATTTGTGAGTGGGTGGCTCGAGCTTGGAACGCCTTATCGGCTGAAACAATTGAGAGCGGCTTCACACGAGCCGAGGTGATGCAAAGTGAGACAGAGATAGACAGTGAGCTTGTAATTGCGCTCGAGCAATTACACCTTGTGGATGCGGCTGTGGATTCAGACGACGACGTTGTTAATGAGGAGGATAGTGAATAATGCCATTAAAAAAATCCATCTTTTGGGTTTTATCCTGCTTCGCATCCTTGGTTCAACTGGAACATCTGTTTTTGGATTGTGTACTTCTTCTGAGCACTTTGAGGACACATAGTTTTCGACATCTCACAGTTCGTTATAAGCGAAAGATGCTGGTATGTGTTTAAAAGTACAGTTATTTCTACACATATTATTTGTTTTGTTATGATCACATATTTTAGAGAGTCGTGTAGTGTTGGTGTGTCAGTGGTGTGTCAGTAATGTGGTCGGAAGCTCACTCTCTCTCTCGATCTGTTTCCGACGGCCCCCTAAAAATTCCCACTCTCTCTCGATCTGTTTCGACCGCCACCCGAACAAGCCAAGGACGAGAGCCATGAGCCGCGCGCGTGTGTACTGCGACGTGAACGAGACGCGCCCGCGCGAGTACTGGGACTACGAGAACCTCACGGTCACCTGGGGGTACGTTCTTGTATCGTGTATGTGTCTACGTGACATCCGCCCCTGGCACTGAGGAGCTCATTAAGAGCTCTTGGTGGCAGCGCATTGCTGCGATTTGGCTGCTATCGATACAAGGAGTGGCAGGGTGTGGTGTCCGTTGCTTATGAGGAGATGAAAAGAAACGATGTGTCTGCTCTTCATACACAAGCTTGCCGCACATGACAGGATGCTGACGTTAGTACGTGGACGATTGCGCAATGTATTATCGTTTGTTGGGAAAATGTGCAGGGACCAGGACAACTACGAGGTGATTCGCAAGATCGGCCGCGGCAAGTACAGCGAGGTGTTTGAAGGCTACAACGTCGCCAGCAACGCCAAGTGCGTGATCAAGATCCTCAAGCCCGTCAAGAAGAAGAAGATCAAGCGGTGCGTTGCCGTTTCTGTTGCTGCGTTGGGAATGCGTTGAACATCAATGGCTTCGCATTGGTTGCATTGACGTAGTCGTGGAGCTGGCTTTGTCAGGGAACTAATTTGCTTGCATTACCATTGCTCCTGACGCACAGTGAGATCAAGATCCTGCAGAACCTCTCTGGCGGCATCAATATCGTGCAACTCCTCGATGTTGTGCGTGACCCGCAGTCCAAGACCCCGAGCCTCGTGTTCGAACATGTGAACAACACGGACTTCAAAACGCTGTACCCAACGCTGACGGACTACGACATCCGCTACTACATCTTCGAGCTCCTGAAGGCGCTGGACTTCTGCCACGCGAACGGCATCATGCATCGCGACGTGAAGCCTCACAACGTGATGATCGACCACGAGAAGCGCCAGCTGCGTCTCATCGATT
>JAASGT010001087.1:0-11487 GCA_023334315.1 Globisporangium alternatum | reverse complement strand
TCATTCCTCCTTCACAGCACCAATCTTGCCCCTGAGAAGCTTTAACGACGTACATCAATGTCGCATCTGCATCTCATTCGGTTTCCTCTGCACGTACCATATAGCCATCTTCATAGCAGCCGCTCGATGAGACCGAGCAACCGTCCGAAGGCCGTACAATACACACAGGATCCTCTGATCGGTAAAAAAATAAAAGAGTACAATGCATCCGTCATTCGCATTCGCTCACAATTCTCATACTGTAGACACACACGCACATCAATGCACCACGGCTCCACTTTCCAAGCACTCCATCTCCAAAGCCAGCATACCAACGCACTCACGTACCGATGAGAGTCGAGTCGCAGGAAGTCGGTAGCTTGTGCTAGTGGCTTGGAGAGGAGGCGTTTGCTTGGTTTGGCAAAAGCAGAGAGTTCTATTTATGTTTTAGATGAAAAGAAACAACATGCATTGACTATGGGGTCACCTCGTGTAGCTCACCGGTAGTGTGCAATCACTGCGTGGTCGGTGATGTGCTTCATTCAGCTGGATTTTCTGGTAGCCTGTCTGCGAACCAGCCGAGAACTTGACGAGAACCTCTTCAAAACGATGCGCCCATCTCTCATCGAATTTTCGACGCTTGAACCGTGTCGATGACACGGATTTGGACGAACGTCTGATCAAATTTCGACAGCTCTTCGGCAGGTCGCTTGAACGTGTGTGGGACTTGGTGCAACTTTGGGGCGGCAATCTTCATTTCCTCGAGTCACTATACCACGACCTCCGTTGGGAAGAGCAGGTGTTCTCGAGGCACCAGGCAGGAGGCGGATCGGTGATGGAGTGGGGAGCGTTCTCCGCAAACGGAAAGTCTCGCTTGGCCGTCCTGCGCGGCAAGCAGAACAGTGAAGCGTACGTGCGCACTCTCTAGAACTTGCTTCCGTTCGCGCAGCAGCAGCAGCCACACGGACTCACCTTCCAGCAAGATAACGCCTCCATCCACCGCTCGCGCTACACCATGGGCTGGTTTGCCGAGCAGGATATGACCGTCGCGCGCTGGCCAGCGTTGTACCCAGACCTCAACCCAATCGAGAACGTGTGGGGGGTATGCTCGCTCGCAGGGTTTACAAATGAAGAAGGCAGTTCGCGTTCAAACAAGGGCTTCAAACCGCCATTTTGCAGGCTTGGAACGAAATCAACTCTGCATACACCGAATGACTTGTCCGCTCAACGAGTAACCAATGCACCGCTGTTCTTGAGCTTAAGGGAAGTAAGACACCGTATTAGCAACCGCTGATGCCCTCTTAAACGCTTTTAATACTGATGTTACCGACTTGGTCTTATAAATATTTCCACCCAAAAATGCGTTATTTGTTGTTGCTTCATCAATCTTTCGTGCTGAATGCTGAAATTAACACTACCAGTTGAACACATGAACGAAAGCATTGTGTCAACATTTCAGCCAATTTAATGGAGTTTTCAGCTCACACGAAGAGAAAACATGGTGATCTTATATTTCCTGCCATCACTGTATCTAACGTTTGAAAGCACGTGTTGTGTTATTTAAAATAACGTTATTTTCAGTAAATGCATTAAAAGTTTTTTTATGGTTAAAGTTTTGTTTATGGTTAAAATCTTATGCATCGTTTTTGTTTTTGCAACAAAAAATAAACCTATTTTAGCAAACGTCGTGCACAACAATGTCGAGCAACAACATCTGCGCTCTTGATTGACCAGACATCCTGTGATTCTTGTCTTGCTTCTTTACGCTTACCAGACATGCAAGATATGCACAGAGGTTGCTGTGTATGAGCATTTGTTTCGAACAAATACGCAACAGCAGCATGCCCACGCTCAGCGGCGGCGGACTGCACATTCGTGTCTCTGTAGAGTGTCTGGTTTTGCATCCCATTTTTAGCACACCATGAAGCTGTAAATTCTGCTGCCCGCATAATCTGATCTGTTGCCGCTGGATCAAAACGCAAGGCCACCTTGCTCTTGGTTTTTGCATTCCGAGAGGAGGGGGGTCGCTTCACCGCCCCGCCGACGCTACTGCGCCTCACTTTCAATAACAAACGAAATCACACAGCCAGAGTTCACTCAGCTGCATAAAGTAGAACAAGAGGTTGAGGCAGTGCTAATAGGTCGCTAGCGGAGCGTTTGTCGGAAAATGTATTGTGATATATGCGCTGCATATTCTGTTAACAAATACAGTTGGGTCGAACAGCGAGCGATGTTGCTCGATGAAGTACTACATGTTCTGGAATGTGTCTGAAGAGCATCGAGATGTCTGAAATTGCTTCACAAGTCAAGAGCAAGGCTTGATGAAGACTTGCAGATTCGCGCTTAAGAAACTCGAATCAAGTGTGACAGGGATGATGACGCGGAGGGAAGTGTAATCATGTTTTGATCATGCGGAGCAAAATCAACTCGTGCGCGGTCATTTTCTTGTCGCAGGCAAGATATGCAAGGAGTTTTTAGTTTTCAGCTTCAAGCTCTCAATCCGTTTGGAGTCGACAGCAATACATGTCAGACAATATTGTCTATGACGAAGTGTCGGAATGCGGTTGGTGGTGCTGTTTGTATGTTTGACCTAGAGGTTGCTTTAACACGGCAAATGCACAGGTGTGTGTCCGGCAAGAATGGGGAATTTGGGACAAGCATGGCAAAAATGCATTCGAATCAATGTGATCATCAACCGACCGCGAGCATGACGACGGATCACCTGCGTAAAGGACACGAGCTAATTCGAATCTCATTCGCAGGATCATTTTGATATAAATGAAAAGCATGTGGTGCATGTCTTCTAATACTGTGCGACAGATAGTAGCTTTTCTGTGCAAGTGTCTCATGTCAAAAGATTTCAAAGTTCACAAAACTCAGCGAAAACAAATGAAAAAGTTCAACTTTCTGGAAAACTGCTTGAAAAACGCACAGGACAATTCTTGATACAGACTCGTCAAGTCCACTTTCGCTGTCATGGAAACACGGCTAGAGGAATCGCACTGACATGCGCAGGATGGTTCTGAGCAGCTTCAAGGGAGACTCGCAATGCCATCAAAAAGGGTCGAAAAGGAAGTTGAAGCATACGAACAGTCTTGCACATTTTCCTTTTGAACTCAAATGAATTCGCAGTTTTAACGATGCGTTTAAAAATAAGCGACAACATCTCGGAAATTAAGGTCTTTTGCTCCGTTTCGTCCAATCATAGTGGCTATTCTTTACCTCGCGCAGCTAATTGGCCGAAGACCACAAGCATAATGCTAAAAATATGAACGAAAGATATTTGAGGGATTTACAATCTCTTTATAACAGGTATCGGTGGTATTAAATAAAGACATCGCCAAATAATGCAGTCGAAACTTCTTTGAGTTCCACAGTCAACTCCGTCAACCGAATCTGATGTCTATTAATAACTTATAGAGGCTCACCATCATAAAAGGCAATCGGAGCATCATCAAATTGGAAAACAAGGCTCGAGCATCACATACAGTCCGCAAGTCAAAATCCTAGTACATCAAAGGTCGCCACCGCACCCACAATAGATCAGCATCATCATTGCTATCGATCGATCCATCGTAGCTCTTCATTTCCGCAACAGAACCAAAAGGAAGCGAAAGCATGGCCACGCTGCTGCGCCACGCTACACCGCAGGCCACGAGCGCCGGCGGCCTCTGCACGGACCTCTACGCCGAGCGCGTGCTGATCCCGCGCGTGGTGCTGTTCATGGCGCTCGCCGGTCTCGCAATCTTCTCGGCGCTGGTGACTAGGCGCCTGTGCTTTCGACGCCGCGCGCGCACGCGGCCGTACTCGCAGGTGGTGTTTGTGCAGAAAGAAGACCCGGCGGCGACGGCGTCTGAGCACAAGGAGGAGCCCAGTAGCATTGACAAGAGAAATCAGAGGCAGCAGCAGAAGCAAGACACACAGCTGCGCAAATGGTTCGCGACGCTGCTGGGCGTCGGTGCGGTCTCAACCACCGTCTTCCTGCTGAGCTTCCAGTCGTATGACTTTGGCGCGTCCAGCGACGCCGGCGCGAGCCTCAGCCGCCCGCGTGTCGTCTTCAGCTTCACGACGATCTCAGAACGCATCAACAATCTGCAGCCGGTGCTGGACGCACTCGTGACGCAGGACGGCGAGGGCTTCGACGCAATCTACGTCGTTGTGCCGCGCGTGTACCGCCAGAAACCCGTGGCGATCCCGCTGTGGCTCGCCGCCGACATCCGCGCGTTCAACCGCTCGGACTTCCACGGCATGACGTTCGCGATTGGGACGAGCGCCTACCACGAGAAAGTGCGCATCATCCTGCTCGACACGGACTTTGGGCCGGCGAGCAAAGTGCTAGGCACACTGCTCGTGGAGCATGACTCGGAGACGGTCATCATGTACGGCGACGACGACCGCATTTACCCGTCACAGCTCTGCGAGCGCGCCCTGCACCACTCGGCCAAGTTCCCGAGCGAAGCGATCGCGGTGCTCGGCGGCTGGATCTCGGCCGAGGACTCGCTCTACTGCGGCCGCAGCCTCGAAGTGGGCGTCAACAGGGTCTCGTTCGTTGGTGGTGCCGGCGGTGTCGCGGTCAAGCGCAAGTTCTTTGGCGTCGGCCAGGCGACGCTGCCGGCGTTCGAGATCGCCAACATGTCCAAGTCGTGCTTCCTGGGCGACGACTACTACCTCTCGCACCTGCTGAGTGCCAAGGGCGTGCCGCGACGGCTCGTGTACGACAGCTGTTGGAACATCCAGAACGTGTTGCCGCTCTACAAGAACAGCGGGCTCGCGTTCGCCGAGTCGACTCATTTGGGCGGCGCTAACGTCGAGCACTACCAGCAATGCATCCGCGAGCTCGGGATCGACCAGGACCTCTCGGGCGACGGCGAGTTCGGCTGGCTCTTCATGGCCGCGTTCTCGCGCACGTGGGGCACGATTCGCGGTCTCAGCAGTTGGGTTCAGGGCAACGGCTTCCGCGCATGCTAGCAGCGCGATAGAGTGAGCGATAGAGGGTATTCAACTGCCATTACAACGTACACAAGCCCCCGCGTGGGGCTTGTACCATCCCATTAGGACACCAGATTGCATTTCATAAATTACTGATGCTTATTAGATTTATCTCTAAGGCTGTCGTGTCTTGTAATGCCTGGGTGTGTTGAGTCGAAGAGTTCTGATTCTCATGAGAGATTTTCCACAGGCGCGTCTCATTATTTGCATACCCTCTCCAAATTGATAATTTATAGCAGATAACCCAATTTCGTCCTTGACTTGTTTGAGACTTGGGGATGTAAAACAGAGTCATCCAACTCTTATCTAAAAAAATAATATCTATTTACGACTTTAAAAGTCTGTTTTGTTACGCGCTTTTGCCAAAAAAAAGTGAAAAGCACAATAAATACGTATCATCGAAAAAGTATCTACTGCTGGGCAGCAGCATCATCGAGGGTGTCTTTATTTGGCTGGGACTGCTTGTATATATAGAAGGCGTCCAAGCTCAGGGCATGGTCGTCGGAATTGGCACTGACCTGTTGCGTGACTCGGATAAGCGCGTTGGGCTATTGGTACATTAGGAAGAAAACGGAGCGAGACTGGACAATGTGGTAGACAACGACGAGCTGTAGCAGATCGTGCCTCTCTGCCCACCTGCCTGCGTGATGACTGCGAGTGGCGGGAAGGGCGCTGTGATGAGTTCTCCTGCCATCGCTCCTGAAGCCACGTCGCCTCTGAAGAAGCCCGCGCACAGCAGTCCAGAGCAACCTCAGCAACCCCAGCAACCTCAGCAACTTCAGCAACCTCAGACTCAGGCGCCTGCCAAGCCACCGGTGACAACAGCATCCACGCCCAGACAACAGCAACAGCGGACTCAGTCGCTGGTGGGCAGACCGGCCGCATCTGGAGATGGCGAAGCGGGAGATGTCGTGGGCGAGTACGTCCTTGGTGAGACGATCGGCAAGGGCACGTTCGGGAAAGTGAAGATCGGTCTTCATCTGCCCACGGGCGAGAAGGTCGCGGTCAAGATCCTCGAGAAGAAGCGCATCGTGCAGGTCGCCGACGTCGAGCGCGTGGCGCGCGAGATCAAGATCCTCAAGCGCAACCGGCACCTCAATGTCATCCAGGTGCGTCGTATTGTATGTATCTAGGCACTCTTCTGGGTTGTCTTATTACCTCAGCTAATTCTATGATGTCTCGCGCACTGCGTAGCTCTACGAGGTGATCGACTCGCCCGAGCGCATCTACCTCATCATGGAGCATGTGGATAGCGGCGAGATGTTCGAGTACATCGTGGCGCACCAACGCATTCGCGAGCAGGACGCCGTCGTGTTCTTCCAGCAGATCGTTGACGGGCTCTCGTATCTCCACACAAATGAGGTCACACACAGAGACCTCAAGCCGGAGAACCTGCTGCTCCAGTCGCACTCGGCCGGTGGGTATCTCGTCAAGATCGTGGACTTTGGACTGAGCAACACGCACGACGGCGGCCGATTGCTGAGAACTGCCTGCGGCTCGCCCTGCTACGCGGCGCCCGAGATGATCGAGGGGAAACTGTACAAAGGCCCTGTTGCAGACATCTGGAGCCTCGGGGTCGTGCTCTTCGCCATGGTCTGCGGCTACCTGCCCTTCGAGGACAGCAACACTAACATGCTCTATAAGAAGATCCTGAGCGCAGACTATAAGCTGCCGCCCTTTCTCTCTCATGTAAGCCATGCGTATCACTATCACTCATCCATAGGCTCACTGCTAGATAGGCTCTAACAACAATACTGTTGTCCTACAGTCGGTGCAAGACCTGATCCGCCGGATCCTCGAGACGAACCCGGAGAAGCGCTTCACGGTTGAGATGATCCGGCAGCACCCGTGGTTCACGAGCATGCGCGCCGTGCTGCCTAGGGCGCTCGCGGAGCGCGAGGACGCCGTGATCAGGGACATGATCCTCAGTCAGCTGGACACACTCGGCTTTGACAAGACCGAGGTGCTCGACGCGCTACAGAAGAATGCGCACAATAACACGACGGCGTCCTACTACCTGCTCTACAGCAAGCTTGTGCGCATCATGAAGGATAGAGGCAGCTCGAAGGCGAGTAGCAACGGTGGTGGGATGACACCTCGTGGTAACAGTGGCGTGGGTGTGAGCGCTCCAGTACCTCAGCACAAGCGCCTTGATGAGCCTACTCAGTCAAGACCGTCGCCTACGCACGCGAGCCAGGTGGTCGCAAAGAAAATTGGCAGCGTTGGTGCAATGGCGGGCGTTGGTGCCCCAGGACAGCCTCAGAATTCGTCCAGCAATGACGCATCGTCACAGGAGAGCAGCAGCAGTGCTCGGCGGTACTCGACCCAACCTTCGTCCTCGCCGCACTACAACAAGGAGAACGTCACGCGCGCTGCGACACCGTCCGGTGCGTCACCACGACATCCTCACTCGCATTACGCTCAGCAACAACAGCAACAGCAGGCTGGCATCTCACACACAGCAGCAGCTCCGTCACCATCATCCAGCCAGCCACGTCGACCGAGCTCGGTTCGCAGCGGCCGGAACCTTGTGCTTCTGAGCAATGGCGGGAACCAGCCTATGGCTTCAGCTGTTCCACCAAGTGGCGTCGGAGCGATCACAGTGCCGCCACGAAGACCATCGGGCTCGATCATCATGAAGCCGTCTGGGATAGCAAATTTGCATGCAGGTGCTGCTGGAACAAGTCGCGTCTCGGTGAGCAACGGCATGGTCGCACTCACGCCGATCGCGCATCATCCACATCGCACTTCTGCTGCTCCGACTGGGAGTCATGCAACGCCACGACGTCACACGCTCGAGGTCTCGCATCACGCGTCTCCACGAAGTAGTATGGGGACGGCAGCACATCCACCGACGACTTCGAACGTGGCAGGTACTACAAGCCTTGCAGGGTCAAGCGGCGACAGCAGTACTGGCAGTGCGATCGTCGCACGACGGAGGATTAGTCTCCATCCAGCAGCAGCAGCGACAGTCGCATTACCCGGTGCTGAGCATCACGAAACAAGACCCACGGCCCCGGATTCGACAGTACCTCACGTACCATCACCGGCAGCATCATCATTGAAAGAGGACGACTCGCGACAGCCCCAGTCGTCGAGCATTCGGATACACGCGCCTCAGCCACCGTCAGGCGCTCGCCATGGCTCGCACTTCGCAGCCATCCTCTAGAGTTTTTCGAAACGAACCAACCAACCGATTCATGCAAACACACACGAATTACCTTTGCACAATAGAGTTCATGAACATTGGTTAGCGGGCTAGAGCGTGATCTCCTCGATCTCCTCTGCGCCGCCTCGCTTCGTCAGGAGCTTCTTCTTGGATCCGCCGCTGCCTGGCCTCAATGCTTCTTTCTCATCATCATCTCCCTGGGCTGATCGTAGTGCCGTCGCTAGGCTCTGCGGTTTGAACATCGCGGTCGCACGCTTCGCTGGAGGCCGCTGAGCACTGCTAAAGCCTACGCCTCCCAGTGTGGTGGTCGTCGTTCGACGCTGCTGAGCCTGCTGTGACGGGCTCTGAGTTCTCCTTTGCATACTCACATTCCCACCACTGCCACGACCACCTGCAGAGTAACGGCCTTTCGCTGAGCTCTCGTCATTGTCACTTTCGTCGCGCAGATACGCCGTGTCCGTAATGAGCTTTTGGCAAAGCTGCTCGATCGTGCCAAGAACCTTCTCCATGTCGCCCATGCGCTGCGCCTTCTGCCGACTGCTCTCGACGAGCCCCACAAGCTTCTCCGCGATCTCCTTGTCGATCGTCTCTCGCAGTGCATCCATCTCTTTGTCCTTCGCTTGCAGCTCCTGGCTCAGCCGCAGCTGCGCGTGTTTCTGGATCTGCCTGTCCAGCTGCTTCTCCACCTGCATCGTCCACTTGCGTGACGAGCCACCAGCTGCAGCACCACCATTGCCACCTTGATGACCTTGAGCCATTGAAGTCACACCTGTGACGAACGGGTCCACCTTGGTGAGGTTCACCTTGCGCCCCGTCCGCATTTCGTAGATGCTGTGCTTGAGATCGGCAACCAGTAGCCTCAGCGCCGGAAAAAAGCCTTTCGAGAACGGATACTTGTGCAGCTGCGCCATCTCTCGGCGCGCGCGCTGGTTCAGCCGCTCTTCCGCGACTTCGCCGCCTTCGTCCAGCGCTCGTCCCTGTGAGCTCTGCTCGTTTATACTAAGCTGGCGCGCGTCTTCATTCTCTTGATACTCTGCCTCTTCTTGCTCGGTGATGGTCTGCAAGTACGCGTCATTCAGAATCGCAAGGAAGACGTTGAGCAGAATGAGCAGCAGCAACAGGTAGAACGCGATGTAGAAGAGCGGCCCGAGAACGTGGTGCGCGTCGCTCAGCGCATTGTAGTCGAGGTCCCCGGCCACGGCCTGCAGCAGCGACAGGATCGCCACGCCTAGCGACCGGAACTGCCGTACGCTCAACCCGAAGAGCAGGTACCCGATCTGCGCAAAGCCGCAGAGGCACACAAAAAAGTAGAGGGAGAACCAGAAGAGGTCCATGGCGGCGCGACGCAGCATGCGCAGCAGCAGACACATGCGCTGCGACATCTGCGTGTACTGCAATAGCTTGAGCCACACGAACGCGGCGTTCACGGAGCTCAGCACACCCTCGGCGTAGCACAGGCGCGCAAGCGACTGGAACTTGGGGATCGTGCTGAGTGTTGCGCTGTCGATCGCATTTGTGACGCGCCCACTGAGCGTCCCGTACTCCTGGTCGATCATGTACAGTCGGAAGCCGATCACCGCAGCAAACACCAACAAGAAGAGCAGCGTCACCACATTCCACGCTGAGCTGCGAAGGAAATTGCCGACGCCACCAGAACGGTACATGCCCTGCAGCATTGTTTTCCAGCAGAACACCACATACGCCACGAGAAAACACTCGAGCACAATACGTCCGAGGCTGCTGCCGTTGCTCGCTGAGTACCGAAACGGACGCAGCACCACGTCCGAGAATTGCACGAAGACGCCGCCGGTCGCCGGGAACTCGACCACCAGCTGCACAATGTTGAAGAGCTGCAGGTACGCGTTGTAGACCGTCACGTCGATCACGAGCGCTCGCGTCGCGAGATCGAGGTACCGATCTTCCCTCAGCTTGGCCAGCACGCTACGTGCGAGCGTCTCGTTCACAGCGAGGTCGACGATGTAGCCTGAACCAGCGTACATGGTGCCGGTGTAGCCACTCGAAGCAAGCGACTCGGTCTCCTTGCTGCTGCTCCAGTTGAATGAATACCGTGCAGTCGGAAGAGCAGCGTCGGCTCCATTCGGGTTTGGGTCCGGGCACAAGTTGGTAAACCCTACGGGCTGCTCGTAGATGCACTTGCAGTGGATGCCGCACTGCGCGTCGCACGCTGCGACGTACCGGAACTTCTCGACGCCAAAGTGCTCCCCGCAGGTGCGCTCGCAGTCGCTGTAGCAGATCTGCAGGTCGGCGTAGCTCTTTGTCGCGGCCTTGTCCGCAAAGAAATTCTTCGCGAACGCAAAGCAGATCGACGCTGTGACGTCATCGCTGTTGAGGATGGGTCCGTACCCGTTTCGCTGCTCCATGGCCGTTGAAAAGCTGCTGTAGCAGTACGGGACGATCGACGAGTACTCGGGGATCTGGCTCAGCGAGGGGCACGAGTCGGGCTTCACGCGCAAAGTGCGAAGCCTCACACCGCCAAGCACGCGGTTGTAGGAGAGCGGCATCCCGGCTGTCTCTGATGTGTCCTCTAGTGCTCCATTGCTGGTGTTTGAATAGCTCTCCGGTCCGTAGATGACGTCTGCGAACGGTCCCTGGAGAAATGCCCACACGTCCGGCTGGTCCTGGATCACACCAAAGCTCTTCTGCACACTGCCCTTCGCGGCGCTAGCAGCAGTGCTGGAAATGATGGTGCCACTCGTGGATCGCAGAGTCACGGGCGTCGCAAACGGCTGTTCTACAAGCGCGCTCTTGATGCGGTTCGCAAAGTAGAACGCCTGCTCGTTCTCTTCAATCACAGACGTCGCGACGATGAAGAGGATTAGGAACACCACGTACCCAAACGCCTCTAAGAGTGAGCCGAATGGCACGGAGGATCTCGTAATGCGCTTGTTTGAGTCACTATGCAGAAATGACGTCGAGGTTGCTGAGGCAGTCACTACTCTATCGTCTCCTTCTGCTGCTGACCTCGTCGACACTGGAGCTGCAACAGAGAGCTCGGAGCTTTTGCCGTTGCCATCGTCGTCTTCTTTGCCACCAGCATGACGCTTCATAGCTGTCCTTTTCTGGCTATTGCTGCCGCAATGAAATCAAAAGACAGAGCCCAGGAGCAGACATGCTGACGTCGTTTCGGGTCTTCGTGACGTCTCTTCGACGCGCTGTGGTTTCAAAAAGCGTGTTGGTCAGTGCTGTTTGAGAGATACCAATTCTACACGGTTTTACACTGAGTTGTGTCACTATTTTGAAAAGCGTGAAAGTTGGTCCACATTGACACACAAATTGATAATATAGCTAACATTGGTAGCTATGTGAACAGCATCACAAGATGCCCAAGT
>JAASGT010001086.1:0-11490 GCA_023334315.1 Globisporangium alternatum | reverse complement strand
GAGAACATGCAAGCAGTGACAAAGTCTTTCTTCAGCGCGGACATTCTAGAGGCGATGGAATGGACAGAAGAGGCGTGGAAAGGAGTGACAAGCAAGACAGTGGCAAACTGTTGGCGCCACACGGCAATTCTCGACGAAGACTTGTGTGCGCTTATCATTTCCATGCGTGGACTTCGAGTTTGAACACCATCAATTTGACAACTTCCTGCTGAGTGGATTTGATAGCGAGCGAACCTGCATATCTTTATACCTCTATCGTGTACATACCTCTATATTTCATTGCTTTTCCCCACATTTTTTGGAGCTCAATATTGGGAACGTTGCCTGTATAACTATTACGTACCACAACATGCCGCTTGTCGTCGCTCGCTGACTGTCCCATTGCATAGACAAGCGGCAGAGAAAAAACTAATCAAGTGGAGGGATACGGAGATCGGGAGGGAAAGCGAGCGGGCTGAACTCGCCGGGAAGAGTGCAACCGCACCGCAGCAAACTGAGACACCAAGGCAACAGACGCAAACATGAATGTGAAATAAAACCTCGAAGATCAAGGAAATCAGTTTTCACACAAATATCACACTTGGTCTTAGCCATAATGTATAGTGGCATATGAAAGGAGGGGTGCATCGCCTCATGAAGGAGACGTCTCACGGCTGCCTCTACGAATTACCTTACGGCCACGAAGGTATAACTCTTTGTTGCATACCTTGTATGATAGTAAATGTAGAATGCATGTATACAGCTACCGTATTCGTCGTGGATCTGAACCACCTTTTTTCGTCGTGGAGCTGTATCCTTTCCGTTTTTGTATCGCATTTTATATTAAAGAGTGAGTGCAGTGGCCATCGTGGAGGTGAACCCCATAATGATTTCAGCCAATAAAAATTGAACACACTAATGCAACAACAGCAGCGAGCGAGTGTGCTTGCCGTCGTCGCCGCTGTCCCAGTCACATACACTTGCTGAATGGCAGGTGTTGACGTCGTAGGTTGTGGCGAGAGCGATCATGGTAGAATCTGCGCTATCCATACTGTATGTGGGCAGCACGTATTTGCGGTAGATATCTTAACTTTTCGTTTGGAGACGTCTGCTGATGCTCAAGAGCAGCACCATCATGTGATCAAAGTATATTTGGTGCGACAAGGAGCTACTTGTTGCTGCATTGGGTTTTTGTCACGCCGACTTATCTCGCAAGCAGTGGAATACGATCGAGGGTATGCTGTTGTTGAAGACAATGTCCAAGTGTCGTTAAACTTGCAAAAGAGACGCAGATCAATGAGAAACAGAGGTCTGCTGTACTGCAAATTGCTTAATGGGCTGTCAGTATAGCTCTCACAACCGCTAAAAATGAGAACATCGTTATCTTCTATCATTTCGTACAAACGATCGTCTGCCTTTATGTTTGCGTTCTGCTCCTCACAAATTTTCTGGTATCCAATGTGATTAAACGTACGTCGAATCGAGTCAGGAGAGACAGCATCCCAAGCCTTTTTTACCACAAGCAAACGTCTTTTCGGGTAGGGGCAGCAACGTTCGCGCTCTTCTCGACGCCCATCAGACTCGTGACCGCCCACTGCGTGTACTGCTCGTGTATGTGCTTCTTCGGTGGCCTGTTGACACCAACGTCGCACAGCTGAAGCACAGACGTGTAGCCGCCTGGAATGAACTTCACATCTGTCCCGACGTCGGCTAGCTTGTTCACAAACATCTTCTGCAATTGACACTTGAACTCGTTCGGCAACAGCAGCGATTCGTCCGTCGAGGCGACATGCGGCAGCCAAATCATCTCGAACCAAATGCAGCAGGATCACTCGTCCATCCACCCTTTGTCGCCAAAGCAACCGAACGTTCCGTCCGGCAATTCTTCGTGAATGTTCTGCTTGATTTTACCGCCCGGCTTGCCCTTGAACACGAACATCAGAGGCAGCTTGGTTCCGTCGCTCGCACAGGCAACGCAGATCGCCATTCGCTTGGCGTTGGAGCTGGAGCAACGGATTGCGACCGTTTTCTCTCCTTTCTTGTTGACTATTTGGTTTGGCTTCGTCTCGAAAAGACTGTGGTCTCGTCCATGATGACGAAGTCGTTCCCGCTGACGCGGGAAAGCGTGCTATCAGTGGCGAAGCGCTCCGCGATGCAGTCAACAAAGTCACTGCGGACAGAGTCGAGGTGCCCGCTCAGCTTCTGGCCTTCGTGAGTGACGCGGCGGATCGACAGAGACCGGCGCGTAAGAAACAGATACACCCACGACCACAGCGCTGAGATGCTGCCGCCGTGAAAGGCGCCGTCGAGAGCCAGAGCTTTTGCGATGATGAGCAGAGTTGTGAGGGGCATGTCCTTCTTGCGGATGTCGACGATCCACTCGTAGATCTCGTCTACTACTGTTTTCTTTGCGACAGGTGGGCCTTTATTGAGGCTTCCCGCATGTGAGTTGTGGTCATGGTGTCGCGCAACCCTCCTGTCATTTTGATCCATCACCGCATTTGGTTTGGTGCGCATGAGTGCTCGCAAGCTGTTGCATTGGTGTTGCCGCAGTTGGACGCCTCTATTGCTATCGCAAGCTTCTCTTTTACAGTCTTACGCGTGTCACGCATGATGCGAAAAGTAGTTGGGAACCACACATGGGCACGACGTGTTGTGGTCAGTCTATTTTTAATCAATTGCATTCGTCCTCAGTTTAACTGCAGTCGGTCCCTATTGCAAAACTTTTGTAGAGGTTCAGCTCCACAACGAATTCGGGACAGGCAAACCTCCCAAATTGAGACACCACTAAAATGGCATACCCTTCCAAAACCGATCGATTTACCATTTGACCAGCTTCTCAAGTAGATTAGAGGGACACCGACCACCAATCAGTCCGAACGCCCGCAGCCATCCGAAGCATTTGATCCGCTGTTTAATGAATTAACACACACACAACAGAGCTGACAGTGAGCAGTGCGATGCCGACGCGGGCACCGTATGTGCGCCTTACAAGCGAGCAGAAGCAAGAACTGCGAGATCACTACGCGATCGTTCCTGACCGCAGCTATCGTGAGCTCGGAGCTTGGACCGCAACGACCTACCAGCTCGCTTGTCCTCCATCGCGGATGACGCTGCACCGCGCTCTGCAACAGCCCGACAAGACGCTGCGCCCGTCTGCCAAGTCGAACAGGGACGTCACCTCAGCCCTGCTCGAGCGGAAGCTGTTGCTGTGAATCGTCAAGTGCGAGGAACTCCAGCTACTCGTGGTCACCGGTGCAACGATCTGTGAGAAAGTGGCACGGCTCCGCGACGAGATTGATTCGACAGCGCAGGCACAAGTCAGCAGCAAGCTCAACGAGCTGTCGTTCTCCAACGGCTGACTTTACATGTTCCAGTTGTGTCACAGCCTCAGCTCGAAGCGTGTGCATGGAGAAGCGACGTCCGCTGACTTCGCGGCTGTGAGCGATAGGAGGACGGCACTTCAGATCCTGACGGCAAGCTACGCTCAGCGCGACATATTCAACCTCGACGAGACCGCCTACTTCCGATTCCACAGTTTTGGCAGTTACAGATGGCGACCTCTCGTGACACGCACTGTACTCTTCAACCTGTAATCTCTAATACCTCTTACAAAGCGGAAACCTTTAAAAATTGATTTTTGCTTGGTGTGTTTTTGCGTCTCAATTTGGGGAGTTTGCCTGTAGTTTGAAGAATGGTCAATTATGTGATGGCTTGCACTTTGTTGTATCGGTGTTGATATGTGTGAGTAAAGAAAGAATTGGAGAAAATGATGATGGTTAGGCTTCACAAGGGAGGCGGTGTAAGCCCTTGGAAACCAGCTCCGAGGCTCATCAGCAAGCTAATGAGACCATCGAAAAGTTCGAAAAATGAATGTGAAAATAAAACCGGGTTTATCACCCGGTAATCAGTTTTCACACTGATTAGAACAGATACTACACTTGATCTTAGCCATAAGGCCGAGAAGGTATGAGTTGCTGGTTGGGTCAGGTCCTATTAATATAGCTCAAATGTATTCCACACGGACAAATGTAGCATATAATTGGATTTGTTAACATTTTGTCTGTTTTATTTCATGTTTTGAGAACCCCTCTGTTTTCGCTGTTGTGACCCTGACAGATAGCTCCACGTGACAAATCTCGATCGACATACTCAGCAGATCTCTCTCCATTCGGCAATCTCTCTGCAAACACGACCAAACTACCCCCTCAACATCAAGTAAGTGCGCTTCTCGTGCTCTGGTCTTGTGATCATTTTTAATAGACATGGTGCTGTGCTCACTTGATGGCACCTGAGAGCTTTGTCATGCTCCTTAGACATTTGTTTTGTTAGTAGGTGGCAGCTCGGAATCAATTTCACTTACACTGTTGCGGCAAAAAAGCGCTACAATCACACACCCACGTATGGCAACCATCTTAGAAAGCATCGCTATTTTGCACGCCCGAGGCGGAAGGCAACCTGTACAAATTGCTACCAGTAGCATGGCTGGGCGAAGACAGCTTGCCATCGTTCTCTGATACTATACACTTATGTAGCTTTGTGTGGGACTCTCCAGCTGTGCGCCTCGCGCACTTCCCGCAAGCATGAGCAACCGCTCTCAACAACGCGACGTTTGAAGCAGCTAGATTGTAGTAGAAAATAGCGCATTAGAGTTGCTGATAGCCAGCGTCTGTGCAGCTGATGCCACGCTATTTCCTCCACACGTTTGCTTGCCCACGTGAACAACGGGTGAAGCGTAGCTGCTTTTCTTCGCTGTCCAAATTCGCGCGTATACATCAGTAGCTTTCCACTAAGTCTGTGAAGAAACACAGTCCTTTCATCAGTTTATATTAGAACGGGCGTAGAAGTCATGAGGGTGACGAACAAGGATCGCCTCCATTCTCTGCCATAGACAAACTGTTAGTGACGCCGTCACCTCTTCTCAGTTGATCTCAACGAAGTATCTTTTCGACAACGCTCGTCTCAAGACCCATCTCTATCAAGTTCATTCGTGTGAAAGAACGACAGGTGCGTTGCGAACACAAAGCAAACAAGACGTATATTCGAATGTTGATCAAGGTAAATGAAAAGACAGATCCAGCGACACACTACGATCTCCACTTACGTGCTCTTGATGTAATAGATCGCGCGCTGGTGCTCAGCGTGACAGAACGGGAAGAGGATCGCTGGGTCAGACTCATCAGGGTTGATAAGGTTCTTGCCCGAGTTGTACGTCACGTAGCAGCCGAGAACGGCGCACACGAGGACGACGACGATACCAAAGACCTTCTCGTAGATCGGAGTCTTGTTCCACTGAATTTTCAGGTAGAAGACGATCGGCAAGATAATGCAGCAGAGCGTGACAGCCGAGGCGCCGATGAAGTCCTGCAAGTCGCCGAAGTTGTCACGGAGCGCGATACCGATGACGATCAGGATGATGATCACAGCAATGCGCATGGTGATGTACTTGAATTCGTGACCACGGTAGTTCATACGCTCCTCTTCCTCAGTTATCGACTCTCTCTCAGCGTCAGCGACGGAAACGAACGACTGCTTCGAGAGACGTGACTTCAGTTCGGCGCCTTCGATCTCTGGGGTCTGGACGGACTCGTAGTTGTTGGCCTCGATGTCGTCGGTCTTGCGCTTGTGCATGCCGAGGAACATGCGCTCGATGAGGTAGAATGCTGGCTGCGCGAACACGGAGAACGCGATCGTAATGTGCATTTGCATGCCCAGGTACGCAAGCACGGCGAGGCCCTTGTTCGAGTGAAAGCCGAGCTTGGAGAGACCGGTGACCGAGTTCGGGAAAATTGAGTAGAGAAGGTTGCCCGAGATCTGGCAGCCGACGGCCGAGTAACCAGAGCTTGCGATGGTCACGAACAGGCACGAGATGAACGTCACCGTCATAAACACGACGCGCGGCATGCGGGTTGGGTCGCTGTGCTGGCGCTGGAGGGCTGGGATGACGATACCGGCGCCATAGGCGAGCGACAGGTTGCCGAACGTGGTCGCCACCTGTTTGAACGAGATGTCTGGTGTTGGCACCGAAGAGTGGCCGCTCATGCCGTGCAGCAGCACGCCCACACCGATGCAGTCAGCGAAAATCGTGGCGAGGCACCCCGCGAATGCCGCGCCCGCGCTTTCTTTGAGCGTTGGAACGAGGCAGAGTGGCGTCACGGCGATCGACATCAAGACGATCCACGTCGACTGGCTGAACGCGCCAGGGAAGAGGCTGTCGAGCAGCGTGCCGCCGAGCACGAAGTACCAAATCGGGATCGAGAGGCAGTAGAACATCTGCGACGCGACGACAACGTAGCGACCAGTCTTGCCCATAGCGAACTCGCCGATGTCGCCGTAGGTCTTGACCGTGCGCGGCGCGAGCAACATGACCTTGGAGATGAGCACGGACGAGTAGATATTGGCGGCGGCCATGAAGACCATCGCGATGGCCGCTATGAACGGTCCGGCGCGCGAGAAGTTGCCCGGGAGACCGAGCGTACCAACGCCGTAGACGCAGCAAAAGAGACTGCAGGCGACCTTGAAGTCTTCCATAGTGATGAACGCCTTCTTTGTCATCGTGATAGCGGAGTGGTGATGGTCTGGAAGTTGTCACTTGGTCGAGGCGAGGCAAATTGAAGAGTGACTTGTGGGAGGCGCGACGCGGAGAAGGTGGGTGCGTGCGGACAGCAAGGCTGACAGACTGGCGGTTCGGACCTGATGATCGCCCGGTGGTGGGGTTGCGCAAGTGCAGTGCAGTTGCAACAACAAGAACAGCAGCCGGTCGGTCCTCGCGTGACGCGAAGAGCGTCAGCTGAGCTCAAACGTGAGTCGTCTCTGTGCGTTTCGGTCGGATATTCCGATAGAGTTGCCAAGAGAGCGCGCTCGCTTGTTCGTTCATGCCCTGGATTGCTGCAGAGGACACGCCAACAGATCTTTGATGATAAGAACAGCAAGCCAATGAGGACAGAAAAGAGACGGACTTGGTTGGTTGACAGAGTGATGGTCAAAAGGCAACTTTTTGTGACAGC
Organism: Globisporangium alternatum; assembly: GCA_023334315.1. Taxonomy (NCBI): domain Eukaryota; phylum Oomycota; class Peronosporomycetes; order Pythiales; family Pythiaceae; genus Globisporangium; species Globisporangium alternatum. The sequence continues at coordinate 4,504 of JAASGT010001086.1, read as the reverse complement.
ACACGCGCCGATGGGTTCTGAAAAGAATTGTTTTGTGAACGCAACACAAGTTGCGCAAAGGTGCATGTTTCACTTCAACTGCACAAAGAGGAAGATGCTCTCTCGCCGGCTCATCATTACTGCACAGTGTCCATTCATTCCATCTCTGTGGATAGAACCAGCCACATGGACACTTCGTCTGAAACGCAAGCCCGGCAAGATAGGCCGTTGCAACCAGCATCATCAGAGTAACGGAGCACCACATTTTCGCCAGTACTGTGCTTGTAGCCCTGATGTTCCACCAGCGGAAATCCACCACGTGCAACACAATGGCTGTTATTGGGTCTTCATCCTCGCCGATTGCCAAGTGCTGAACTGACATCCTCTTTTTTGTGCTTATTTACGGACCGTTTATGTCCACTATAGATGGCTTCCTTTCACAGATGAGCTCATTGGATGCGCTCCGGCTCTCTCATATGTCTCTACTTTATTGAGTCGTCAAACAGTCAAAACGAATCCTCAACGGTCGTCGATCCAATCAAAAACAATCTGCGCGCTGACTGAGATGAGGATCCCCAAGCACCACGATTAATGTTTGCCAGAGATCGATAGTGTTTCGAATAGAAGCTTGTGAAGGAGGTGTCATGGATGGACTTGTGAACCTTTGTGGCTGTTTGGCCAAATCCAAATGGGGAGATTACCACCGGCATGGTGGCACTCTATGCGCTCGCTCCATTACGTCCTCAAATCCGGAATCCGGCATCTGGAGTATACGCTAAACTGCTCACTCCATGCTCTCAAAATCTGCGAGCGTACGCGCAGGAGCCTCCCGGATTCACGCAAGCCAAATCTGGGAGCGTACGCCACAAACCGGATGTACATATATATTTATACATAATCAAACTATCTGCCTATACACAGTTGTACAAAGATACAAAGAGAACTTGGTATTTCTGTCTTATATCAGTTGATTTTGGAGTGAGTGACTACGTGCTGGACATCATGTAACAGACGGATCTTGCACTTCTTATGGCTGAGAATCACAACGCATATCATCGCATGGTCAGCAAATCTGCGAGCGTACGCGAGGGAGGGCATGGAACGCACGAAATCTGGGAGCGTACGCGCGGGAACTGCCAGTCTAAGGTCGTGGTCCGCACTCGGCTCTTGCTCTGCGTGGCGGTAGCACCTGGTTCCGCAATTACAGCCCCCAGCCGCCGCGTTTACGCCTAGATGCAAGCAGCGTCACGGTCCCCTATGCGTTTGATCGCCGTCGCGTTTGCGCACCTGGTGGGTAGATAGCGTTTTCATTGTCTTCCTGGCGTGTGTTGTGTTCTTGTCCTTTGTGCTGCTTGGCTGCGCTTGTGTGCCCGGATTGATGTTGGCTCAAAAGCCGACCGTCACTGACCTCGTAGAATGGAGCGCATGATCCATTCCTGTCGTCGCTGGACTGACATACACGCATAGACTCTCTGCGAAGCCATAGCCTTCTGTTGCGATATTGAACGAGCTATCAATGCGTTGTCTGCAGTTCCCTTTGTTATGACATGCTTCTTGAGCCTTGCAAGCTGAACAAACACAAACAACATGACAAAGCCGTGGTTGACTGCTTGCAGGTACCAAATAGCAGACAATAGCATGAAATCACTCACTTGCAATCCCCGCATTTGCAACAAATGTCTTTGATTGTTGATCAGAGCTACTCAAGGCCTGCCCTGTCCTGTTTCAAGCCGCTGTTTCACGCAACTGACCCCTCCATGGCCACACGATCGGCGACGATAACAAAAAGTATGTATGATCTCGGTCCCGCTTGACTGCGTTTAACCGTCAGTGTCGACTAGCACTCTCACGATACACCCCAGCGTTGCGTGCGTTTGCACAGACCTTGGGCCATGGCAGTGGCGACATTCTATGGGTCGGCAAGCAATTCAAGGACAACCGGCAACGCGTGATGGTGGCGCCCAGCCGCCTGCGCGGCTGCAGGCGCTTCGAAGCTTGGACCAACATGTATGTTAGATACTGTGTAGATGTATGAGTATGGATACTGGTTGATCACGGCTGAGTACAGCTGATGTTTCCTAATATACCTCAGTTCAAAACCAACAGACCTTGGGCCGTAACCGCCGCCAGGTCGAGTGGAAGTGACCACAATGCCACCACTGCAGCGACATTACTGCGCTGATTTCCAAAGCCTGATGCTGAGCTCCCTGTGTAGAAGGCAGCAGCGTACAATTCAGCGACACACGCTCCAGCCCACGAGACAGCAACAATCGCTAGAGATCCGTTGCAGGGACGCGAGCTACAGAAGTCGCGTGGTTGGCGCCGAAGACAGCGATGGGGCACAAGGTCGAGAAAGTACAGATCTACTGTACGAGTACGTGTGAGTCCGTGGAGCCTCGGTAGTTATTGGCGTCGGAGTTTATACAGAGGTCGATCCGCTAGACATGGATCGCGATGCATTTTCACTTTTCGAGACAAGGGCGAACTAGACCTCAGTGACAGGGGCGTCTGTGCACATTGCCGTAGTCGTCTGTGCTTGGAGCAACAGGTAGCGTAAAATCGGTAGTTGTACTGGGGCACAGATGCCCGAGTACTGATATTTGATGCTTGGGCACAATAGTGAAAGCTTTTTCGAGGTCGTAGCCGTTTTGAACCCACTTGTTAACAGAACAACTTCAACTTGATCAAGTGAAAAACGCTTTTTGCCATTCCTGTATTCAAAGATAACGGATAAAATTCAGACCGGCGACTCCAGCACTTGGAATCCGTGATCGAGTTCAATCGTCGAGAGCACCGCCGCGTCCTTCTTTTCCACGCCTTCAGTTGCGGCTGAACGGTCAGTGAGGTCCACTGCGGGGCTGGTCTTAGGACGGTAAATGACGTAGACCACAGTTTGCACACAGCCGAAGAGCACACAGATGACGTTCGGAACGACGATGATCATGTCTGAAAAAGCAAATCCGTAGATGACCCAGAGTGAGTTGCTGAACGTGCCGACGATCACCATGGCGATGGGAATCGTGGCGACGGACTTGGTCTTGACTACGCGCGTCAGCGTGGCGAACGGCGACGCGTAGAGCAGGATCGAAACTGCGTCAGCCAGGTACCCGACCCAGTCGCTCGTGTCTTTGTTCGAGAGGCTCGTAATGCCCAGGAACTGCTCACCGGAGAACGCCAAGAGCAAGATGAGCGCGTTCCAGAGGCACACGCACATGACGAGTCGACGAACACGCATGCGCTCCAGCGTGTAGCGGAAGTAGACGGCCAAGTACCCAATCGCCAAGATGCTGCCGGCGACAAACGTCGCGAAGAGCGGGAAGATGCTACCCGAGAGGTAGCCGTACACCATCCTGTCGATTAGATCAAAAGAAGACTCGTTAATACTAGTACTTTCAAATGAACTAATTTAGGACACACACGCGCAACAAGAGACGCACGCACCAGATGTGGCAGCTCATCCAAAAGGAGAGCAGCGGCAGCACTTGGACTTCTCCACAGGACTTCTGCTTGTAGATGCGGTAGATTGCAGGCGATGGACTGAAGTTCATGAATGTTGACGAGAGCGACGCCAGGGCCTTGAGGATATCCAGCAGCGCGCCGGTCATGTTGACGACCTGGGTGGGTGATCTGGAAGCGGTGGTGGACGGGTGGAGCTCAGAGCTGCGTGCTGTGGCTGGCGAATAGACGAATGGCTCGCTCGAAGGTCCGTGGGCGACTGGTTGCTATCCAAATGAGCTCCAACAGCAGAATGCGCAACCTGACTCGTGGAAACCGACGCTGACGTCAAGGCGAAGCGGTGGCGTCCTATCGTCTCATCTAGTGGATTGGACGTGGGAAAGTTGAGACGAGCTCAAGACAAAAACGTTTTGTTTTCAGTGTTTGATTACTTCGATAAACGTGTGTTTTTTTCAAATGTCAACAACTCACTTTTCCCGTCGTCACGTAAAAAGCATTAGTTTTATTCCCTTCAAGATATAATACTGGAATCAAAATCAATGGCGATTTCAGCGCCTTGAATGCGGAGCCAGTGAGCCCATCAACAGCGACACTCGCACGATCGAGCTCGATCGTCGAAAGCGACCCATGTCCTTCTTTTCGAGGCCTTCAGTTCTTGCGAGCTGTGGTTCCTGGAAACGGTCGCCAACGTTAAGGTGAAGCTGTACTCTCATCTCACCTGGCGGATAGGTCACCAACACAGAGCTTAGACAAACATCTTTATAAAATCATTTTTTTAGCCAAAAGCATTTTCAGCCTGTTAACGTGTAAAAAAGAAATAGGGCATATTAGGACAGCCTGACAAGCAGGACAAAAGTCAACAACGCTGGTGCAAAACGAAAGGCATGCAATCAAGTATTCCAAACGCTTGAGTTTCGTCCGTCGGTCGCTGCGTGCATCTCAGTTTGCAATTGATCCTATGCCGCCTCAAGCCAACTTGCTGCCCTGACCGACGTGGTTATGCTGGCGCTGTAGACCATCTACCAGTGCTTTCTAGCACATCGTGATAGAGAGCCCCGTGTTTCAGGCT